>CAKAJI010000557.1:0-99593 GCA_916610255.1 Lasioglossum lativentre
TAATATAACGTATTATGCAGTGTATCATTGAAAATACCTTATAATATATGGTAATTTGTAGTGTATCAATGAAAATACCTTATAATATAACGTAATATACAGTGTATCATTGAAAATACCTTATAATATAACGTAGTATGCAGTGTAACATTGAAAACACCTTATAATATCACGTAATATGCAGTGTATCATTGAAAATACCTTATAATATACCATAATATGCAGTGTATCATTGAAAATACCTTATAATATATGGTAATTTGTAGTGTATCATTGAAAACACCTTATAATATAACGTAATATGCAGTGTATCATTGAAAATACCTTATGATATAACGTATTATGCAGTGTATCATTGAAAATACCTTATAATATATGGTAATTTGTAGTGTATCAATGAAAATACCTTATAATATAACGTAATATGCAGTGTATCATTGAAAATAGCTTATAACATAACGTAATATGCAGTGTGTCATCGAAAATACCTTATAATATAACGTAATATGCAGTGTATCATTGAAAATACCTTATAATATATCATAATATGCAGTGTATCATTGAAAATACCAATATAATATATCGTAATATGCAGTGTATCATTGCAAATACCTTATAATATAACGTAATATGCAGTGTGTCATTGAAAATACCTTATAATATAACGTCATATGCAGTGTATCATTGAAAATACCTTATGATGTATAGTAGTTTACAATTGAAAATACCATATAATATAACGTAATATGCAGTGTATCATAGAAAATACCTTATAATATTACGTAATATGGAGTGTATCATTGAAAATACCTTATAATATAACGTTATATGCAGTGTATCATTGAAAATACCTTATAATATAACGTAATATGCAGTGTATCATTGAAAATACCGTATAATATTTAGTAGTTTATCATTGAAAATACCTTATAATATAACGTAATATGTAGTGTATCATTGAAAATACCTTATAATATAACGTAATATGCAGTGTATCATTGAAAATACCTTATAATATAACGTAATATGCAGTGTATCTTTGAAAACACCTTATAATATATAGTAGTTTACCATTGAAAAAGCTTATAATATAACGTAATATGCAGTGCATCATTGAAAATACCTTATAATATATAGTAGCTTATCATTGAAAATACCTTATAATATATAGTAGTTTATCATTGAAAATACCTTATAATATAACGTATTATGCAGTGTATCATTGAAAATACATTATGATATAACGTAATATGCAGTGTATCATTGAAAATACCTTATAATATATCATAATGTGCAGTTTATCATTGAAAATACCTTATAATATATGGTAATTTGTAGTGTATCAATGAAAATACCTTATAATATAACGTAATATGCAGTGTATCATTGGAAATACATTATAATATAACGTAATATGCAGTGAATCATTGAAAATACCTTATAATATATAGTAATTTGTAGTTTATCAGTATAAATACCGTATAGTATAACTTAATATGCAGTGTATCTCTGAAAATACCTTATAATATACCATAATATGCAGTGTATCATTGAAAATACCTTATAATATATGGTAATTTGTAGTGTATCATTGAAAATACCTTATAACATAACGTAATATGCAGTGTAACCTTGAAAATACCTTATAATATATAGTAGTTTATGATTGAAAATACCTTATAATATATAGTAGTTTATCATTGAAAATACCTTATAATATAACGTAATATGCAGTGTATCATTGAAAACACCTTATAATATAACGTAATATGCAGTGTATCATTGAAAATACCTTATGATATAACGTATTATGCAGAGTATCATTGGAAATACATTATAATATAACGTAATATGCAGTGAATCATTGAAAATACCTTATAATATATAGTAATTTGTAGTTTATCAGTATAAATACCGTATAGTATAACTTAATATGCAGTGTATCTCTGAAAATACCTTAAAAAATAACGTGATATGCAGTCTATCATCGAAAATACCTTATAATATAACGTAATATGCAGTGTATCATTGAAAATACCTTATAATATAACGTAATATGCAGTGTGTCATTGAAAATACCTTATAATATAACGTAATATGCAGTGTATCATTGAAAATACCTTATGATATATAGTAGTTTACAATTGAAAATACCATATAATA
Source organism: Lasioglossum lativentre (assembly GCA_916610255.1). Classification (NCBI taxonomy): domain Eukaryota; kingdom Metazoa; phylum Arthropoda; class Insecta; order Hymenoptera; family Halictidae; genus Lasioglossum; species Lasioglossum lativentre. Next base: position 2,164 of record CAKAJI010000557.1, read on the forward strand.
TAACGAAATATGCAGTGTATCATTGAAAATACCTTATAATATACCATAATATGCAGTGTATCATTGAAAATACCTTATAATATATGGTAATTTGTAGTGTATCATTGAAAACACATTATAATATAACGTAATATGCAGTGTATCATTGAAAATACCTTATGACATAACGTATTATGCAGTGTATCATTGAAAATACCTTATAATATATGGTAATTTGTAGTGTATCAATGAAAATACCTTATAATATAACGTAATATGCAGTGTGTCATTGAAAATACCTTATAATATAACGTAATATGCAGTGTATCATTGAAAATACCTTGTAATATATAGTAGATTACCATTGAAAATACCTTATAATATAACTTAATATACAGAGTATCATTGAAAATACCTTATGATATAACGTAATATGCAGTGTATCATTGAAAATACCTTATAATAGATGGTAATTTGTAGTGTATCAATGAAAATACCTTATAACATAACGTAATATGCAGTGTAACCTTGAAAATACCTTATAATATATAGTAGTTTATCATTGAAAATACCTTATAATATATAGTAGTTTATCATTGAAAATACCTTATAATATAACGTAATATGCAGTGTATCATTGAAAACACCTTATAATATAACGTAATATGCAGTGTATCATTGAAAATACCTTATGATATAACGTATTATGCAGAGTATCATTGGAAATACATTATAATATAACGTAATATGCAGTGAATCATTGAAAATACCTTATAATATGTCGTAATTTGTAGTTTATTATTAAAAATACCTTATAATATAACGTAATATGCAGTGTGTCATTGAAAATACCTTATAATATAACGTAATATGCAGTGTATCATTGAAAATACCTTATGATATATAGTAGTTTACAATTGAAAATACCATATAATATAACGTAATATGCAGTGTATCATTGAAAATACCTTATAATATACCATAATATGCAGTGTATCATTGAAAATACCTTATAATATATGGTAATTTGTAGTGTATCATTGAAAATACCTTATAATATAACGTAATATGCAGTGTATCTTTGATTTGAAAACACCTTATAATATATAGTAGTTTACCATTGAAAAAGCTTATAATATAACGTAATATGCAGTGCATCATTGAAAATACCTTATAATATAACGTAATATGCAGTGTATCATTGAAAATACCTTATAATATATGGTAATTTGTAGTTTATCAGTATAAATACCATATAGTATAACTTAATATGCAGTGTATCTCTGAAAATACCTTAAAAAATAACGTGATATGCAGTCTATCATCGAAAATACCTTATAATATAACGTAATATGCAGTGTATCATTGAAAATACCTTATAATATAACGTAATATGCAGTGTATCATTGAAAATACCTTATAATATAACGTAATATGCAGTGTATCATTGAAAATACCTTATGATATATAGTAGTTTAAAATTGAAAATACCATATAATATAACGTAATATGCAGTGTAACCTTGAAAATACCTTATAATATATAGTAGTTTATGATTGAAAATACCTTATAATATATAGTAGTTTATCATTGAAAATACCTAATAATATAACGTAATATGCAGTGTATCATTGAAAACACCTTATAATATAACGTAATATGCAGTGTATCATTGAAAATACCTTATGATATAACGTATTATGCAGAGTATCATTGGAAATACATTATAATATAACGTAATATGCAGTGAATCATTGAAAATACCTTATAATATATAGTAATTTGTAGTTTATCAGTATAAATACCGTATAGTATAACTTAATATGCAGTGTATCTCTGAAAATACCTTAAAAAATAACGTGATATGCAGTCTATCATCGAAAATACCTTATAATATAACGTAATATGCAGTGTATCATTGAAAATACCTTATAATATAACGTAATATGCAGTGTGTCATTGAAAATACCTTATAATATAACGTAATATGCAGTGTATCATTGAAAATACCTTATGATATATAGTAGTTTACAATTGAAAATACCATATAATATAACGAAATATGCAGTGTATCATTGAAAATACCTTATGATATAACGTATTATGCAGTGTATCATTGCAAATACCTTATAATATATGGTAATTTGTAGTGTATCAATGAAAATACCTTATAATATAACGTAATATGCAGTGTGTCATTGAAAATGCCTTATAATATAACGCAATATGCAGTGTATCATTGAAAATACCTTGTAATATATAGTAGTTTACCATTGAAAATACCTTATAATATAACGTAATATGCAGAGTATCATTGAAAATACCTTATGATATAACGTAATATGCAGTGTATCATTGAAAATACCTTATAGTAGATGGTAATTTGTAGTGTATCAATGAAAATAACTTATAACATAACGTAATATGCAGTGTAACCTTGAAAATACCTTATAATATATAGTAATTTATGATTGAAAATACCTTATAATATATAGTAGTTTATCATTGAAAATACCTTATAATATAACGTAATATGCAGTGTATCATTGAAAACACCTTATAATATAACGTAATATGCAGTGTATCATTGAAAATACCTTATGATATAACGTATTATGCAGAGTATCATTGGAAATACATTATAATATAACGTAATATGCAGTGAATCATTGAAAATACCTTATAATATATAGTAATTTGTAGTTTATTATTAAAAATACCTTATAATATAACGTAATATGCAGTGTGTCATTGAAAATACCTTATAATATAACGTAATATGCAGTGTATCATTGAAAATACCTTATGATATATAGTAGTTTACAATTGAAAATACCATATAATATAACGTAATATGCAGTGTATCATTGAAAATACCTTATAATATACCATAATATGCAGTGTATCATTGAAAATACCTTATAATATATGGTAATTTGTAGTGTATCATTGAAAATACCTTATAATATAACGTAATATGCAGTGTATCTTTGAAAACACCTTATAATATATAGTAGTTTACCATTGAAAAAGCTTATAATATAACGTAATATGCAGTGCATCATTGAAAATACCTTATAATATATAGTAGCTTATCATTGAAAATACCTTATAATATATAGTAGTTTATCATTGAAAATACCTTATAATATAACGTATTATGCAGTGTATCATTGAAAATACCTTATAATATATGGTAATTTGTAGTTTATCAGTATAAATACCGTATAGTATAACTTAATATGCAGTGTATCTCTGAAAATACCTTATAAAATAACGTGATATGCAGTCTATCATCGAAAATACCTTATAATATAACGTAATATGCAGTGTATCATTGAAAATACCTTATAATATAACGTAATATGCAGTGTGTCATTGAAAATACCTTATAATATAACGTAATATGCAGTGTATCATTGAAAATACCTTATGATATATAGTAGTTTACAATTGAAAATACCATATAATATAACGAAATATGCAGTGTATCATTGAAAATACCTTATAATATACCATAATATGCAGTGTATCATTGAAAATACCTTATAATATATGGTAATTTGTAGTGTATCATTGAAAACACATTATAATATAACGTAATATGCAGTGTATCATTGAAAATACCTTATAATATAACGTAATATGCAGTGTATCATTGAAAATACCTTATAGTAGATGGTAATTTGTAGTGTATCAATGAAAATAACTTATAACATAACGTAATATGCAGTGTAACCTTGAAAATACCTTATAATATATAGTAGTTTATGATTGAAAATACCTTACAATATATAGTAGTTTATCATTGAAAATACCTTATAATATAACGTAATATGCAGTGTATCATTGAAAACACCTTATAATATAACGTAATATGCAGTGTATCATTGAAAATACCTTATGATATAACGTATTATGCAGAGTATCATTGGAAATACATTATAATATAACGTAATATGCAGTGAATCATTGAAAATACCTTATAATATATAGTAATTTGTAGTTTATTATTAAAAATACCTTATAATATAACGTAATATGCAGTGTGTCATTGAAAATACCTTATAATATAACGTAATATGCAGTGTATCATTGAAAATACCTTATGATATATAGTAGTTTACAATTGAAAATACCATATAATATAACGAAATATGCAGTGTATCATTGAAAATACCTTATAATATACCATAATATGCAGTGTATCATTGAAAATACCTTATAATATATGGTAATTTGTAGTGTATCATTGAAAATACCTTATAATATAACGTAATATGCAGTGTATCATTGAAAACACCTTATAATATATAGTAGTTTACCATTGAAAAAGCTTATAATATAACGTAATATGCAGTGCATCATTGAAAATACCTTATAATATATAGTAGCTTATCATTGAAAATACCTTATAATATATAGTAGTTTATCATTGAAAATACCTTATAATATAACGTATTATGCAGTGTATCATTGAAAATACCTTATAATATATAGTAATTTGTAGTTTATCAGTATAAATACCGTATAGTATAACTTAATATGCAGTGTATCTCTGAAAATACCTTAAAAAATAACGTGATATGCAGTCTATCATCGAAAATACCTTATAATATAACGTAATATGCAGTGTATCATTGAAAATACCTTGTAATATATAGTAGTTTACCATTGAAAATACCTTATAATATAACGTAATATGCAGAGTATCATTGAAAATACCTTATGATATAACGTAATATGCAGTGTATCATTGAAAATACCTTATAATAGATGGTAATTTGTAGTGTATCAATGAAAATACCTTATAATATAACGTAATATGCAGTGTAACCTTGAAAATACCTTATAATATATAGTAGTTTATGATTGAAAATACCTTATAATATATAGTAGTTTATCATTGAAAATACCTTATAATATAACGTAATATGCAGTGTATCATTGAAAACACCTTATAATATAACGTAATATGCAGTGTATCATTGAAAATACCTTATGATATAACGTATTATGCAGAGTATCATTGGAAATACATTATAATATAACGTAATATGCAGTGAATCATTGAAAATACCTTATAATATATAGTAACTTGTAGTTTATCAGTCAAAATACCTTATAATATAACGTAATATGCAGTGTGTCATTGAAAATACCTTATAATATAACGTAATATGCAGTGAATCATTGAAAATACCTTATAATATATAGTAGCTTATCATTGAAAATACCTTATAATATATAGTAGTTTATCATTGAAAATACCTTATAATATAACGTATTATGCAGTGTATCATTGAAAATACCTTATAATATATGGTAATTTGTAGTTTATCAGTATAAATACCGTATAGTATAACTTAATATGCAGTGTATCTCTGAAAATACCTTAAAAAATAACGTGATATGCAGTCTATCATCGAAAATACCTTATAATATAACGTAATATGCAGTGTATCATTGAAAATACCTTATAATATAACGTAATATGCAGTGTGTCATTGAAAATACCTTATAATATAACGTAATATGCAGTGTATCATTGAAAATACCTTATGATATATAGTAGTTTACAATTGAAAATACCATATAATATAACGTAATATGCAGTGTATCATTGAAAATACCTTATAATATACCATAATATGCAGTGTATCATTGAAAATACCTTATAATATATGGTAATTTGTAGTGTATCATTGAAAACACATTATAATATAACGTAATATGCAGTGTATCATTGAAAATACCTTATGATATAACGTATTATGCAGTGTATCATTGAAAATACCTTATAATATATGGTAATTTGTAGTGTATCAATGAAAATACCTTATAATATAACGTAATATGCAGTGTGTCATTGAAAATACCTTATAATATAACGTAATATGCAGTGTATCATTGAAAATACCTTGTAATATATAGTAGTTTACCATTGAAAATACCTTATAATATAACGTAATATGCAGAGTATCATTGAAAATACCTTATAATATAACGTAATATGCAGTGTATCATTGAAAATACCTTATAATAGATGGTAATTTGTAGTGTATCAATGAAAATACCTTATAACATAACGTAATATGCAGTGTAACCTTGAAAATACCTTATAATATATAGTAGTTTATGATTGAAAATACCTTATAATATATAGTAGTTTATCATTGAAAATACCTTATAATATAACGTAATATGCAGTGTATCATTGAAAACACCTTATAATATAACGTAATATGCAGTGTATCATTGAAAATACCTTATGATATAACGTATTATGCAGAGTATCATTGGAAATACATTATAATATAACGTAATATGCAGTGAATCATTGAAAATACCTTATAATATATAGTAATTTGTAGTTTATCAGTATAAATACCGTATAGTATAACTTAATATGCAGTGTATCTCTGAAAATACCTTAAAAAATAACGTGATATGCAGTCTATCATCGAAAATACCTTATAATATAACGTAATATGCAGTGTATCATTGAAAATACCTTATAATATAACGTAATATGCAGTGTATCATTGAAAATACCTTATAATATAACGTAATATGCAGTGTATCATTGAAAATACCTTATGATATATAGTAGTTTACAATTGAAAATACCATATAATATAACGAAATATGCAGTGTATCATTGAAAATACCTTATAATATACCTTAATATGCAGTGTATCATTGAAAATACCTTATAATATATGTTAATTTGTAGTGTATCATTGAAAACACATTATAATATAACGTAATATGCAGTGTATCATTGAAAATACCTTATAATATAACGTATTATGCAGTGTATCATTGAAAATACCTTATAATATAACGTAATATGCAGTGTATCATTGAAAATACCTCATAATAGATGGTAATTTGTAGTGTATCAATGAAAATACCTTATAACATAACGTAATATGCAGTGTAACCTTGAAAATACCTTATAATATATAGTAGTTTATGATTGAAAATACCTTATAATATATAGTAGTTTATCATTGAAAATACCTTATAATATAACGTAATATGCAGTGTATCATTGAAAACACCTTATAATATAACGTAATATGCAGTGTATCATTGAAAATACCTTATGATATAACGTATTATGCAGTGTATCATTGAAAATACCTTATAATATATGGTAATTTGTAGTTTATCAGTATAAATACCGTATAGTATAACTTAATATGCAGTGTATCTCTGAAAATACCTTAAAAAATAACGTGATATGCAGTCTATCATCGAAAATACCTTATAATATAACGTAATATGCAGTGTATCATTGAAAACACCTTATAATATATAGTAGTTTACCATTGAAAAAGCTTATAATATAACGTAATATGCAGTGCATCATTGAAAATACCTTATAATATATAGTAGCTTATCATTGAAAATACCTTATAATATATAGTAGTTTATCATTGAAAATCCTTATAATATAACGTATTATGCAGTGAATCATTGAAAATACCTTATAATATATAGTAATTTGTAGTTTATCAGTATAAATACCGTATAGTATAACTTAATATGCAGTGTATCTCTGAAAATACCTTAAAAAATAACGTGATATGCAGTCTATCATCGAAAATACCTTATAATATAACGTAATATGCAGTGTATCATTGAAAATACCTTATAATATAACGTAATATGCAGTGTGTCATTGAAAATACCTTATAATATAACGTAATATGCAGTGTATCATTGAAAATACCTTATGATATATAGTAGTTTACAATTGAAAATACCATATAATATAACGAAATATGCAGTGTATCATTGAAAATACCTTATAATATACCATAATATGCAGTGTATCATTGAAAATACCTTATAATATATGGTAATTTGTAGTGTATCATTGAAAACACATTATAATATAACGTAATATGCAGTGTATCATTGAAAATACCTTATGATATAACGTATTATGCAGTGTATCATTGAAAATACCTTATAATATATGGTAATTTGTAGTGTATCAATGAAAATACCTTATAATATAACGTAATATGCAGTGTGTCATTGAAAATACCTTATAATATAACGTAATATGCAGTGTATCATTGAAAATACCTTGTAATATATAGTAGTTTACAATTGAAAATACCATATAATATAACGTAATATGCAGTGTATCATTGAAAATACCTTATAATATACCATAATATGCAGTATATCATTGAAAATACCTTATAATATATGGTAATTTGTAGTGTATCAATGAAAATACCTTATAACATAACGTAATATGCAGTGTAACCTTGAAAATACCTTATAATATATAGTAGTTTATGATTGAAAATACCTTATAATATATAGTAGTTTACCATTGAAAAAGCTTATAATATAACGTAATATGCAGTGCATCATTGAAAATACCTGATAATATATAGTAGCTTATCATTGAAAATACCTTATAATATATAGTAGTTTATCATTGAAAATACCTTATAATATAACGTATTATGCAGTGTATCATTGAAAATACCTTATAATATATGGTAATTTGTAGTGTATCAATGAAAATACCTTATAATATAACGTAATATACAGTGTATCATTGAAAATACCTTATAATATAACGTAGTATGCAGTGTAACATTGAAAACACCTTATAATATCACGTAATATGCAGTGTATCATTGAAAATACCTTATAATATACCATAATATGCAGTGTATCATTGAAAATACCTTATAATATATGGTAATTTGTAGTGTATCATTGAAAACACCTTATAATATAACGTAATATGCAGTGTATCATTGAAAATACCTTATAACATAACGTAATATGCAGTGTGTCATCGAAAATACCTTATAATATAACGTAATATGCAGTGTATCATTGAAAATACCTTATAATATATCATAATATGCAGTGTATCATTGAAAATACCAATATAATATATCGTAATATGCAGTGTATCATTGCAAATACCTTATAATATAACGTAATATGCAGTGTGTCATTGAAAATACCTTATAATATAACGTCATATGCAGTGTATCATTGAAAATACCTTATGATGTATAGTAGTTTACAATTGAAAATACCATATAATATAACGTAATATGCAGTGTATCATAGAAAATACCTTATAATATTACGTAATATGCAGTGTATCATTGAAAATACCTTATGATATAACGTATTATGCAGAGTATCATTGGAAATACATTATAATATAACGTAATATGCAGTGAATCATTGAAAATACCTTATAATATATAGTAATTTGTAGTTTATCAGTATAAATACCGTATAGTATAACTTAATATGCAGTGTATCTCTGAAAATACCTTAAAAAATAACGTGATATGCAGTCTATCATCGAAAATACCTTATAATATAACGTAATATGCAGTGTATCATTGAAAATACCTTATAATATAACGTAATATGCAGTGTGTCATTGAAAATACCTTATAATATAACGTAATATGCAGTGTATCATTGAAAATACCTTATGATATATAGTAGTTTACAATTGAAAATACCATATAATATAACGAAATATGCAGTGTATCATTGAAAATACCTTATAATATACCATAATATGCAGTGTATCATTGAAAATACCTTATAATATATGGTAATTTGTAGTGTATCATTGAAAACACATTATAATATAACGTAATATGCAGTGTATCATTGAAAATACCTTATGATATAACGTATTATGCAGTGTATCATTGAAAATACCTTATAATATATGGTAATTTGTAGTGTATCAATGAAAATACCTTATAATATAACGTAATATGCAGTGTGTCATTGAAAATACCTTATAATATAACGTAATATGCAGTGTATCATTGAAAATACCTTGTAATATATAGTAGATTACCATTGAAAATACCTTATAATATAACGTAATATGCAGTGTGTCATTGAAAATACCTTATAATATAACGTAATATGCAGTGTATCATTGAAAATACCTTATGATATATAGTAGTTTACAATTGAAAATACCATATAATATAACGTAATATGCAGTGTATCATTGAAAATACCTTATAATATACCATAATATGCAGTGAATCATTGAAAATACCTTATAATATATAGTAATTTGTAGTTTATCAGTATAAATACCGTATAGTATAACTTAATATGCAGTGTATCTCTGAAAATACCTTATAAAATAACGTGATATGCAGTCTATCATCGAAAATACCTTATAATATAACGTAATATGCAGTGTATCATTGAAAATACCTTATAATATAACGTAATATGCAGTGTGTCATTGAAAATACCTTATAATATAACGTAATATGCAGTGTATCATTGAAAATACCTTATGATATATAGTAGTTTACAATTGAAAATACCATATAATATAACGTAATATGCAGTGTATCATTGAAAATACCTTATAATATACCATAATATGCAGTATATCATTGAAAATACCTTATAATATATGGTAATTTGTAGTGTATCAATGAAAATACCTTATAACATAACGTAATATGCAGTGTAACCTTGAAAATACCTTATAATATATAGTAGTTTATGATTGAAAATACCTTATAATATATAGTAGTTTACCATTGAAAAAGCTTATAATATAACGTAATATGCAGTGCATCATTGAAAATACCTGATAATATATAGTAGCTTATCATTGAAAATACCTTATAATATATAGTAGTTTATCATTGAAAATACCTTATAATATAACGTATTATGCAGTGTATCATTGAAAATACCTTATAATATATGGTAATTTGTAGTGTATCAATGAAAATACCTTATAATATAACGTAATATACAGTGTATCATTGAAAATACCTTATAATATAACGTAGTATGCAGTGTAACATTGAAAACACCTTATAATATCACGTAATATGCAGTGTATCATTGAAAATACCTTATAATATACCATAATATGCAGTGTATCATTGAAAATACCTTATAATATATGGTAATTTGTAGTGTATCATTGAAAACACCTTATAATATAACGTAATATGCAGTGTATCATTGAAAATACCTTATGATATAACGTATTATGCAGTGTATCATTGAAAATACCTTATAATATATGGTAATTTGTAGTGTATCAATGAAAATACCTTATAATATAACGTAATATGCAGTGTATCATTGAAAATAGCTTATAACATAACGTAATATGCAGTGTGTCATCGAAAATACCTTATAATATAACGTAATATGCAGTGTATCATTGAAAATACCTTATAATATATCATAATATGCAGTGTATCATTGAAAATACCAATATAATATATCGTAATATGCAGTGTATCATTGCAAATACCTTATAATATAACGTAATATGCAGTGTGTCATTGAAAATACCTTATAATATAACGTCATATGCAGTGTATCATTGAAAATACCTTATGATGTATAGTAGTTTACAATTGAAAATACCATATAATATAACGTAATATGCAGTGTATCATAGAAAATACCTTATAATATTACGTAATATGGAGTGTATCATTGAAAATACCTTATAATATAACGTTATATGCAGTGTATCATTGAAAATACCTTATAATATAACGTAATATGCAGTGTATCATTGAAAATACCGTATAATATTTAGTAGTTTATCATTGAAAATACCTTATAATATAACCTAATATGTAGTGTATCATTGAAAATACCTTATAATATAACGTAATATGCAGTGTATCATTGAAAATACCTTATAATATAACGTAATATGCAGTGTATCTTTGAAAACACCTTATAATATATAGTAGTTTACCATTGAAAAAGCTTATAATATAACGTAATATGCAGTGCATCATTGAAAATACCTTATAATATATAGTAGCTTATCATTGAAAATACCTTATAATATATAGTAGTTTATCATTGAAAATACCTTATAATATAACGTATTATGCAGTGTATCATTGAAAATACATTATGATATAACGTAATATGCAGTGTATCATTGAAAATACCTTATAATATATCATAATGTGCAGTTTATCATTGAAAATACCTTATAATATATGGTAATTTGTAGTGTATCAATGAAAATACCTTATAATATAACGTAATATGCAGTGTATCATTGGAAATACATTATAATATAACGTAATATGCAGTGAATCATTGAAAATACCTTATAATATATAGTAATTTGTAGTTTATCAGTATAAATACCGTATAGTATAACTTAATATGCAGTGTATCTCTGAAAATACCTTATAATATACCATAATATGCAGTGTATCATTGAAAATACCTTATAATATATGGTAATTTGTAGTGTATCAATGAAAATACCTTATAACATAACGTAATATGCAGTGTAACCTTGAAAATACCTTATAATATATAGTAGTTTATGATTGAAAATACCTTATAATATATAGTAGTTTATCATTGAAAATACCTTATAATATAACGTAATATGCAGTGTATCATTGAAAACACCTTATAATATAACGTAATATGCAGTGTATAATTGAAAATACCTTATGATATAACGTATTATGCAGAGTATCATTGGAAATACATTATAATATAACGTAATATGCAGTGAATCATTGAAAATACCTTATAATATATAGTAATTTGTAGTTTATCAGTATAAATACCGTATAGTATAACTTAATATGCAGTGTATCTCTGAAAATACCTTAAAAAATAACGTGATATGCAGTCTATCATCGAAAATACCTTATAATATAACGTAATATGCAGTGTATCATTGAAAATACCTTATAATATAACGTAATATGCAGTGTATCATTGAAAATACCTTATAATATAACGTAATATGCAGTGTATCATTGAAAATACCTTATGATATATAGTAGTTTACAATTGAAAATACCATATAATATAACGAAATATGCAGTGTATCATTGAAAATACCTTATAATATACCATAATATGCAGTGTATCATTGAAAATACCTTATAATATATGGTAATTTGTAGTGTATCATTGAAAACACATTATAATATAACGTAATATGCAGTGTATCATTGAAAATACCTTATGACATAACGTATTATGCAGTGTATCATTGAAAATACCTTATAATATATGGTAATTTGTAGTGTATCAATGAAAATACCTTATAATATAACGTAATATGCAGTGTGTCATTGAAAATACCTTATAATATAACGTAATATGCAGTGTATCATTGAAAATACCTTGTAATATATAGTAGATTACCATTGAAAATACCTTATAATATAACTTAATATACAGAGTATCATTGAAAATACCTTATGATATAACGTAATATGCAGTGTATCATTGAAAATACCTTATAATAGATGGTAATTTGTAGTGTATCAATGAAAATACCTTATAACATAACGTAATATGCAGTGTAACCTTGAAAATACCTTATAATATATAGTAGTTTATCATTGAAAATACCTTATAATATATAGTAGTTTATCATTGAAAATACCTTATAATATAACGTAATATGCAGTGTATCATTGAAAACACCTTATAATATAACGTAATATGCAGTGTATCATTGAAAATACCTTATGATATAACGTATTATGCAGAGTATCATTGGAAATACATTATAATATAACGTAATATGCAGTGAATCATTGAAAATACCTTATAATATGTCGTAATTTGTAGTTTATTATTAAAAATACCTTATAATATAACGTAATATGCAGTGTGTCATTGAAAATACCTTATAATATAACGTAATATGCAGTGTATCATTGAAAATACCTTATGATATATAGTAGTTTACAATTGAAAATACCATATAATATAACGAAATATGCAGTGTGTCATTGAAAATACCTTATAATATAACGTAATATGCAGTGTATCATTGAAAATACCTTATAATATATGGTAATTTGTAGTGTATCATTGAAAATACCTTATAATATAACGTAATATGCAGTGTATCTTTGATTTGAAAACACCTTATAATATATAGTAGTTTACCATTGAAAAAGCTTATAATATAACGTAATATGCAGTGCATCATTGAAAATACCTTATAATATAACGTAATATGCAGTGTATCATTGAAAATACCTTATAATATATGGTAATTTGTAGTTTATCAGTATAAATACCATATAGTATAACTTAATATGCAGTGTATCTCTGAAAATACCTTAAAAAATAACGTGATATGCAGTCTATCATCGAAAATACCTTATAATATAACGTAATATGCAGTGTATCATTGAAAATACCTTATAATATAACGTAATATGCAGTGTATCATTGAAAATACCTTATAATATAACGTAATATGCAGTGTATCATTGAAAATACCTTATGATATATAGTAGTTTAAAATTGAAAATACCATATAATATAACGTAATATGCAGTGTAACCTTGAAAATACCTTATAATATATAGTAGTTTATGATTGAAAATACCTTATAATATATAGTAGTTTATCATTGAAAATACCTAATAATATAACGTAATATGCAGTGTATCATTGAAAACACCTTATAATATAACGTAATATGCAGTGTATCATTGAAAATACCTTATGATATAACGTATTATGCAGAGTATCATTGGAAATACATTATAATATAACGTAATATGCAGTGTATCATTGAAAATACCTTATAATATATAGTAATTTGTAGTTTATCAGTATAAATACCGTATAGTATAACTTAATATGCAGTGTATCTCTGAAAATACCTTAAAAAATAACGTGATATGCAGTCTATCATCGAAAATACCTTATAATATAACGTAATATGCAGTGTATCATTGAAAATACCTTATAATATAACGTAATATGCAGTGTATCATTGAAAATACCTTATAATATAACGTAATATGCAGTGTATCATTGAAAATACCTTATGATATATAGTAGTTTACAATTGAAAATACCATATAATATAACGAAATATGCAGTGTATCATTGAAAATACCTTATGATATAACGTATTATGCAGTGTATCATTGCAAATACCTTATAATATATGGTAATTTGTAGTGTATCAATGAAAATACCTTATAATATAACGTAATATGCAGTGTGTCATTGAAAATGCCTTATAATATAACGCAATATGCAGTGTATCATTGAAAATACCTTGTAATATATAGTAGTTTACCATTGAAAATACCTTATAATATAACGTAATATGCAGAGTATCATTGAAAATACCTTATGATATAACGTAATATGCAGTGTATCATTGAAAATACCTTATAGTAGATGGTAATTTGTAGTGTATCAATGAAAATAACTTATAACATAACGTAATATGCAGTGTAACCTTGAAAATACCTTATAATATATAGTAATTTATGATTGAAAATACCTTATAATATATAGTAGTTTATCATTGAAAATACCTTATAATATAACGTAATATGCAGTGTATCATTGAAAACACCTTATAATATAACGTAATATGCAGTGTATCATTGAAAATACCTTATGATATAACGTATTATGCAGAGTATCATTGGAAATACATTATAATATAACGTAATATGCAGTGAATCATTGAAAATACCTTATAATATATAGTAATTTGTAGTTTATTATTAAAAATACCTTATAATATAACGTAATATGCAGTGTGTCATTGAAAATACCTTATAATATAACGTAATATGCAGTGTATCATTGAAAATACCTTATGATATATAGTAGTTTACAATTGAAAATACCATATAATATAACGTAATATGCAGTGTATCATTGAAAATACCTTATAATATACCATAATATGCAGTGTATCATTGAAAATACCTTATAATATATGGTAATTTGTAGTGTATCATTGAAAATACCTTATAATATAACGTAATATGCAGTGTATCTTTGAAAACACCTTATAATATATAGTAGTTTACCATTGAAAAAGCTTATAATATAACGTAATATGCAGTGCATCATTGAAAATACCTTATAATATATAGTAGTTTATCATTGAAAATACCTTATAATATATAGTAGTTTATCATTGAAAATACCTTATAATATAACGTATTATGCAGTGTATCATTGAAAATACCTTATAATATATGGTAATTTGTAGTTTATCAGTATAAATACCGTATAGTATAACTTAATATGCAGTGTATCTCTGAAAATACCTTAAAAAATAACGTGATATGCAGTCTATCATCGAAAATACCTTATAATATAACGTAATATGCAGTGTATCATTGAAAATACCTTATAATATAACGTAATATGCAGTGTGTCATTGAAAATACCTTATAATATAACGTAATATGCAGTGTATCATTGAAAATACCTTATGATATATAGTAGTTTACAATTGAAAATACCATATAATATAACGAAATATGCAGTGTATCATTGAAAATACCTTATAATATACCATAATATGCAGTGTATCATTGAAAATACCTTATAATATATGGTAATTTGTAGTGTATCATTGAAAACACATTATAATATAACGTAATATGCAGTGTATCATTGAAAATACCTTATGATATAACGTAATATGCAGTGTATCATTGAAAATACCTTATAGTAGATGGTAATTTGTAGTGTATCAATGAAAATAACTTATAACATAACGTAATATGCAGTGTAACCTTGAAAATACCTTATAATATATAGTAGTTTATGATTGAAAATACCTTACAATATATAGTAGTTTATCATTGAAAATACCTTATAATATAACGTAATATGCAGTGTATCATTGAAAACACCTTATAATATAACGTAATATGCAGTGTATCATTGAAAATACCTTATGATATAACGTATTATGCAGAGTATCATTGGAAATACATTATAATATAACGTAATATGCAGTGAATCATTGAAAATACCTTATAATATATAGTAATTTGTAGTTTATTATTAAAAATACCTTATAATATAACGTAATATGCAGTGTGTCATTGAAAATACCTTATAATATAACGTAATATGCAGTGTATCATTGAAAATACCTTATGATATATAGTAGTTTACAATTGAAAATACCATATAATATAACGAAATATGCAGTGTATCATTGAAAATACCTTATAATATACCATAATATGCAGTGTATCATTGAAAATACCTTATAATATATGGTAATTTGTAGTGTATCATTGAAAATACCTTATAATATAACGTAATATGCAGTGTATCTTTGAAAACACCTTATAATATATAGTAGTTTACCATTGAAAAAGCTTATAATATAACGTAATATGCAGTGCATCATTGAAAATACCTTATAATATATAGTAGCTTATCATTGAAAATACCTTATAATATATAGTAGTTTATCATTGAAAATACCTTATAATATAACGTATTATGCAGTGTATCATTGAAAATACCTTATAATATATGGTAATTTGTAGTTTATCAGTATAAATACCGTATAGTATAACTTAATATGCAGTGTATCTCTGAAAATACCTTAAAAAATAACGTGATATGCAGTCTATCATCGAAAATACCTTATAATATAACGTAATATGCAGTGTATCATTGAAAATACCTTGTAATATATAGTAGTTTACCATTGAAAATACCTTATAATATAACGTAATATGCAGAGTATCATTGAAAATACCTTATGATATAACGTAATATGCAGTGTATCATTGAAAATACCTTATAATAGATGGTAATTTGTAGTGTATCAATGAAAATACCTTATAACATAACGTAATATGCAGTGTAACCTTGAAAATACCTTATAATATATAGTAGTTTATGATTGAAAATACCTTATAATATATAGTAGTTTATCATTGAAAATACCTTATAATATAACGTAATATGCAGTGTATCATTGAAAACACCTTATAATATAACGTAATATGCAGTGTATCATTGAAAATACCTTATGATATAACGTATTATGCAGAGTATCATTGGAAATACATTATAATATAACGTAATATGCAGTGAATCATTGAAAATACCTTATAATATATAGTAACTTGTAGTTTATCAGTCAAAATACCTTATAATATAACGTAATATGCAGTGTGTCATTGAAAATACCTTATAATATAACGTAATATGCAGTGAATCATTGAAAATACCTTATAATATATAGTAGCTTATCATTGAAAATACCTTATAATATATAGTAGTTTATCATTGAAAATACCTTATAGTATAACGTATTATGCAGTGTATCATTGAAAATACCTTATAATATATGGTAATTTGTAGTTTATCAGTATAAATACCGTATAGTATAACTTAATATGCAGTGTATCTCTGAAAATACCTTAAAAAATAACGTGATATGCAGTCTATCATCGAAAATACCTTATAATATAACGTAATATGCAGTGTATCATTGAAAATACCTTATAATATAACGTAATATGCAGTGTGTCATTGAAAATACCTTATAATATAACGTAATATGCAGTGTATCATTGAAAATACCTTATGATATATAGTAGTTTACAATTGAAAATACCATATAATATAACGAAATATGCAGTGTATCATTGAAAATACCTTATAATATACCATAATATGCAGTGTATCATTGAAAATACCTTATAATATATGGTAATTTGTAGTGTATCATTGAAAACACATTATAATATAACGTAATATGCAGTGTATCATTGAAAATACCTTATGATATAACGTATTATGCAGTGTATCATTGAAAATACCTTATAATATATGGTAATTTGTAGTGTATCAATGAAAATACCTTATAATATAACGTAATATGCAGTGTGTCATTGAAAATACCTTATAATATAACGTAATATGCAGTGTATCATTGAAAATACCTTGTAATATATAGTAGTTTACCATTGAAAATACCTTATAATATAACGTAATATGCAGAGTATCATTGAAAATACCTTATGATATAACGTAATATGCAGTGTATCATTGAAAATACCTTATAATAGATGGTAATTTGTAGTGTATCAATGAAAATACCTTATAACATAACGTAATATGCAGTGTAACCTTGAAAATACCTTATAATATATAGTAGTTTATGATTGAAAATACCTTATAATATATAGTAGTTTATCATTGAAAATACCTTATAATATAACGTAATATGCAGTGTATCATTGAAAACACCTTATAATATAACGTAATATGCAGTGTATCATTGAAAATACCTTATGATATAACGTATTATGCAGAGTATCATTGGAAATACATTATAATATAACGTAATATGCAGTGAATCATTGAAAATACCTTATAATATATAGTAATTTGTAGTTTATCAGTATAAATACCGTATAGTATAACTTAATATGCAGTGTATCTCTGAAAATACCTTAAAAAATAACGTGATATGCAGTCTATCATCGAAAATACCTTATAATATAACGTAATATGCAGTGTATCATTGAAAATACCTTATAATATAACGTAATATGCAGTGTGTCATTGAAAATACCTTATAATATAACGTAATATGCAGTGTATCATTGAAAATACCTTATGATATATAGTAGTTTACAATTGAAAATACCATATAATATAACGAAATATGCAGTGTATCATTGAAAATACCTTATAATATACCATAATATGCAGTGTATCATTGAAAATACCTTATAATATATGTTAATTTGTAGTGTATCATTGAAAACACATTATAATATAACGTAATATGCAGTGTATCATTGAAAATACCTTATGATATAACGTATTATGCAGTGTATCATTGAAAATACCTTATGATATAACGTAATATGCAGTGTATCATTGAAAATACCTCATAATAGATGGTAATTTGTAGTGTATCAATGAAAATACCTTATAACATAACGTAATATGCAGTGTAACCTTGAAAATACCTTATAATATATAGTAGTTTATGATTGAAAATACCTTATAATATATAGTAGTTTATCATTGAAAATACCTTATAATATAACGTAATATGCAGTGTATCATTGAAAATACCTTATAATATAACGTAATATGCAGTGTATCATTGAAAATACCTTATGATATAACGTATTATGCAGTGTATCATTGAAAATACCTTATAATATATGGTAATTTGTAGTTTATCAGTATAAATACCGTATAGTATAACTTAATATGCAGTGTATCTCTGAAAATACCTTAAAAAATAACGTGATATGCAGTCTATCATCGAAAATACCTTATAATATAACGTAATATGCAGTGTATCATTGAAAACACCTTATAATATATAGTAGTTTACCATTGAAAAAGCTTATAATATAACGTAATATGCAGTGCATCATTGAAAATACCTTATAATATATAGTAGCTTATCATTGAAAATACCTTATAATATATAGTAGTTTATCATTGAAAATACCTTATAATATAACGTATTATGCAGTGTATCATTGAAAATACCTTATAATATATGGTAATTTGTAGTTTATCAGTATAAATACCGTATAGTATAACTTAATATGCAGTGTATCTCTGAAAATACCTTAAAAAATAACGTGATATGCAGTCTATCATCGAAAATACCTTATAATATAACGTAATATGCAGTGTATCATTGAAAATACCTTATAATATAACGTAATATGCAGTGTGTCATTGAAAATACCTTATAATATAACGTAATATGCAGTGTATCATTGAAAATACCTTATGATATATAGTAGTTTACAATTGAAAATACCATATAATATAACGAAATATGCAGTGTATCATTGAAAATACCTTATAATATACCATAATATGCAGTGTATCATTGAAAATACCTTATAATATATGGTAATTTGTAGTGTATCATTGAAAACACATTATAATATAACGTAATATGCAGTGTATCATTGAAAATACCTTATGATATAACGTATTATGCAGTGTATCATTGAAAATACCTTATAATATATGGTAATTTGTAGTGTATCAATGAAAATACCTTATAATATAACGTAATATGCAGTGTGTCATTGAAAATACCTTATAATATAACGTAATATGCAGTGTATCATTGAAAATACCTTGTAATATATAGTAGTTTACCATTGAAAATACCTTATAATATAACGTAATATGCAGAGTATCATTGAAAATACCTTATGATATAACGTAATATGCAGTGTATCATTGAAAATACCTTATAATAGATGGTAATTTGTAGTGTATCAATGAAAATACCTTATAACATAACGTAATATGCAGTGTAACCTTGAAAATACCTTATAATATATAGTAGTTTATGATTGAAAATACCTTATAATATATAGTAGTTTATCATTGAAAATACCTTATAATATAACGTAATATGCAGTGTATCATTGAAAACACCTTATAATATAACGTAATATGCAGTGTATCATTGAAAATACCTTATGATATAACGTATTATGCAGAGTATCATTGGAAATACATTATAATATAACGTAATATGCAGTGAATCATTGAAAATACCTTATAATATATAGTAATTTGTAGTTTATCAGTATAAATACCGTATAGTATAACTTAATATGCAGTGTATCTCTGAAAATACCTTAAAAAATAACGTGATATGCAGTCTATCATCGAAAATACCTTATAATATAACGTAATATGCAGTGTATCATTGAAAATACCTTATAATATAACGTAATATGCAGTGTGTCATTGAAAATACCTTATAATATAACGTAATATGCAGTGTATCATTGAAAATACCTTATGATATATAGTAGTTTACAATTGAAAATACCATATAATATAACGAAATATGCAGTGTATCATTGAAAATACCTTATAATATACCATAATATGCAGTGTATCATTGAAAATACCTTATAATATATGGTAATTTGTAGTGTATCATTGAAAACACATTATAATATAACGTAATATGCAGTGTATCATTGAAAATACCTTATGATATAACGTATTATGCAGTGTATCATTGAAAATACCTTATGATATAACGTAATATGCAGTGTATCATTGAAAATACCTTATAATAGATGGTAATTTGTAGTGTATCAATGAAAATACCTTATAACATAACGTAATATGCAGTGTAACCTTGAAAATACCTTATAATATATAGTAGTTTATGATTGAAAATACCTTATAATATATAGTAGTTTATCATTGAAAATACCTTATAATATAACGTAATATGCAGTGTATCATTGAAAACACCTTATAATATAACGTAATATGCAGTGTATCATTGAAAATACCTTATGATATAACGTATTATGCAGTGTATCATTGAAAATACCTTATAATATATGGTAATTTGTAGTTTATCAGTATAAATACCGTATATTATAACTTAATATGCAGTGTATCTCTGAAAATACCTTAAAAAATAACGTGATATGCAGTCTATCATCGAAAATACCTTATAATATAACGTAATATGCAGTGTATCATTGAAAATACCTTATAATATAACGTAATATGCAGTGTGTCATTGAAAATACCTTATAATATAACGTAATATGCAGTGTATCATTGAAAATACCTTATGATATATAGTAGTTTACAATTGAAAATACCATATAATATAACGAAATATGCAGTGTATCATTGAAAATACCTTATAATATACCATAATATGCAGTGTATCATTGAAAATACCTTATAATATATGGTAATTTGTAGTGTATCATTGAAAACACATTATAATATAACGTAATATGCAGTGTATCATTGAAAATACCTTATGATATAACGTATTATGCAGTGTATCATTGAAAATACCTTATAATATATGGTAATTTGTAGTGTATCAATGAAAATACCTTATAATATAACGTAATATGCAGTGTGTCATTGAAAATACCTTATAATATAACGTAATATGCAGTGTATCATTGAAAATACCTTGTAATATATAGTAGTTTACCATTGAAAATACCTTATAATATAACGTAATATGCAGAGTATCATTGAAAATACCTTATGATATAACGTAATATGCAGTGTATCATTGAAAATACCTTATAATAGATGGTAATTTGTAGTGTATCAATGAAAATACCTTATAACATAACGTAATATGCAGTGTAACCTTGAAAATACCTTATAATATATAGTAGTTTATGATTGAAAATACCTTATAATATATAGTAGTTTATCATTGAAAATACCTTATAATATAACGTAATATGCAGTGTATCATTGAAAACACCTTATAATATAACGTAATATGCAGTGTATCATTGAAAATACCTTATGATATAACGTATTATGCAGAGTATCATTGGAAATACATTATAATATAACGTAATATGCAGTGAATCATTGAAAATACCTTATAATATATAGTAATTTGTAGTTTATCAGTATAAATACCGTATAGTATAACTTAATATGCAGTGTATCTCTGAAAATACCTTAAAAAATAACGTGATATGCAGTCTATCATCGAAAATACCTTATAATATAACGTAATATGCAGTGTATCATTGAAAATACCTTATAATATAACGTAATATGCAGTGTGTCATTGAAAATACCTTATAATATAACGTAATATGCAGTGTATCATTGAAAATACCTTATGATATATAGTAGTTTACAATTGAAAATACCATATAATATAACGAAATATGCAGTGTATCATTGAAAATACCTTATAATATACCATAATATGCAGTGTATCATTGAAAATACCTTATAATATATGTTAATTTGTAGTGTATCATTGAAAACACATTATAATATAACGTAATATGCAGTGTATCATTGAAAATACCTTATGATATAACGTATTATGCAGTGTATCATTGAAAATACCATATAATATAACGTAATATGCAGTGTATCATTGAAAATACCTTATAATAGATGGTAATTTGTAGTGTATCAATGAAAATACCTTATAACATAACGTAATATGCAGTGTAACCTTGAAAATACCTTATAATATATAGTAGTTTATGATTGAAAATACCTTATAATATATAGTAGTTTATCATTGAAAATACCTTATAATATAACGTAATATGCAGTGTATCATTGAAAACACCTTATAATATAACGTAAAATGCAGTGTATCATTGAAAATACCTTATGATATAACGTATTATGCAGAGTATCATTGGAAATACATTATAATATAACGTAATATGCAGTGAATCATTGAAAATACCTTATAATATATAGTAATTTGTAGTTTATCAGTATAAATACCGTATAGTATAACTTAATATGCAGTGTATCTCTGAAAATACATTAAAAAATAACGTGATATGCAGTCTATCATCGAAAATACCTTATAATATAACGTAATATGCAGTGTATCATTGAAAATACCTTATAATATAACGTAATATGCAGTGTGTCATTGAAAATACCTTATAATATAACGTAATATGCAGTGTATCATTGAAAATACCTTATGATATATAGTAGTTTACAATTGAAAATACCATATAATATAACGAAATATGCAGTGTATCATTGAAAATACCTTATAATATACCATAATATGCAGTGTATCATTGAAAATACCTTATAATATATGGTAATTTGTAGTGTATCATTGAAAACACATTATAATATAACGTAATATGCAGTGTATCATTGAAAATACCTTATGATATAACGTATTATGCAGTGTATCATTGAAAATACCTTATAATATATGGTAATTTGTAGTGTATCAATGAAAATACCTTATAATATAACGTAATATGCAGTGTGTCATTGAAAATACCTTATAATATAACGTAATATGCAGTGTATCATTGAAAATACCTTGTAATATATAGTAGTTTACCATTGAAAATACCTTATAATATAACGTAATATGCAGAGTATCATTGAAAATACCTTATGATATAACGTAATATGCAGTGTATCATTGAAAATACCTTATAATAGATGGTAATTTGTAGTGTATCAATGAAAATACCTTATAACATAACGTAATATGCAGTGTAACCTTGAAAATACCTTATAATATATAGTAGTTTATGATTGAAAATACCTTATAATATATAGTAGTTTATCATTGAAAATACCTTATAATATAACGTAATATGCAGTGTATCATTGAAAACACCTTATAATATAACGTAATATGCAGTGTATCATTGAAAATACCTTATGATATAACGTATTATGCAGAGTATCATTGGAAATACATTATAATATAACGTAATATGCAGTGAATCATTGAAAATACCTTATAATATATAGTAATTTGTAGTTTATCAGTATAAATACCGTATAGTATAACTTAATATGCAGTGTATCTCTGAAAATACCTTAAAAAATAACGTGATATGCAGTCTATCATCGAAAATACCTTATAATATAACGTAATATGCAGTGTATCATTGAAAATACCTTATAATATAACGTAATATGCAGTGTGTCATTGAAAATACCTTATAATATAACGTAATATGCAGTGTATCATTGAAAATACCTTATGATATATAGTAGTTTACAATTGAAAATACCATATAATATAACGAAATATGCAGTGTATCATTGAAAATACCTTATAATATACCATAATATGCAGTGTATCATTGAAAATACCTTATAATATATGTTAATTTGTAGTGTATCATTGAAAACACATTATAATATAACGTAATATGCAGTGTATCATTGAAAATACCTTATGATATAACGTATTATGCAGTGTATCATTGAAAATACCTTATGATATAACGTAATATGCAGTGTATCATTGAAAATACCTTATAATAGATGGTAATTTGTAGTGTATCAATGAAAATACCTTATAATATAACGTAATATGCAGTGTAACCTTGAAAATACCTTATAATATATAGTAGTTTATGATTGAAAATACCTTATAATATATAGTAGTTTATCATTGAAAATACCTTATAATATAACGTAATATGCAGTGTATCATTGAAAACACCTTATAATATAACGTAAAATGCAGTGTATCATTGAAAATACCTTATGATATAACGTATTATGCAGAGTATCATTGGAAATACATTATAATATAACGTAATATGCAGTGAATCATTGAAAATACCTTATAATATATAGTAATTTGTAGTTTATCAGTATAAATACCGTATAGTATAACTTAATATGCAGTGTATCTCTGAAAATACCTTAAAAAATAACGTGATATGCAGTCTATCATCGAAAATACCTTATAATATAACGTAATATGCAGTGTATCATTGAAAATACCTTATAATATAACGTAATATGCAGTGTGTCATTGAAAATACCTTATAATATAACGTAATATGCAGTGTATCATTGAAAATACCTTATGATATATAGTAGTTTACAATTGAAAATACCATATAATATAACGAAATATGCAGTGTATCATTGAAAATACCTTATAATATACCATAATATGCAGTGTATCATTGAAAATACCTTATAATATATGGTAATTTGTAGTGTATCATTGAAAACACATTATAATATAACGTAATATGCAGTGTATCATTGAAAATACCTTATGATATAACGTATTATGCAGTGTATCATTGAAAATACCTTATAATATATGGTAATTTGTAGTGTATCAATGAAAATACCTTATAATATAACGT
Source organism: Lasioglossum lativentre (assembly GCA_916610255.1). Classification (NCBI taxonomy): domain Eukaryota; kingdom Metazoa; phylum Arthropoda; class Insecta; order Hymenoptera; family Halictidae; genus Lasioglossum; species Lasioglossum lativentre. The sequence goes on from CAKAJI010000557.1 coordinate 28,629, forward strand.
AATATGCAGTGTGTCATTGAAAATACCTTATAATATAACGTAATATGCAGTGTATCATTGAAAATACCTTGTAATATATAGTAGTTTACCATTGAAAATACCTTATAATATAACGTAATATACAGAGTATCATTGAAAATACCTTATGATATAACGTAATATGCAGTGTATCATTGAAAATACCTTATAATAGATGGTAATTTGTAGTGTATCAATGAAAATACCTTATAACATAACGTAATATGCAGTGTAACCTTGAAAATACCTTATAATATATAGTAGTTTATGATTGAAAATACCTTATAATATATAGTAGTTTATCATTGAAAATACCTTATAATATAACGTAATATGCAGTGTATCATTGAAAACACCTTATAATATAACGTAATATGCAGTGTATCATTGAAAATACCTTATGATATAACGTATTATGCAGAGTATCATTGGAAATACATTATAATATAACGTAATATGCAGTGAATCATTGAAAATACCTTATAATATATAGTAATTTGTAGTTTATCAGTATAAATACCGTATAGTATAACTTAATATGCAGTGTATCTCTGAAAATACCTTAAAAAATAACGTGATATGCAGTCTATCATCGAAAATACCTTATAATATAACGTAATATGCAGTGTATCATTGAAAATACCTTATAATATAACGTAATATGCAGTGTGTCATTGAAAATACCTTATAATATAACGTAATATGCAGTGTATCATTGAAAATACCTTATGATATATAGTAGTTTACAATTGAAAATACCATATAATATAACGAAATATGCAGTGTATCATTGAAAATACCTTATAATATACCATAATATGCAGTGTATCATTGAAAATACCTTATAATATATGTTAATTTGTAGTGTATCATTGAAAACACATTATAATATAACGTAATATGCAGTGTATCATTGAAAATACCTTATGATATAACGTATTATGCAGTGTATCATTGAAAATACCTTATAATATAACGTAATATGCAGTGTATCATTGAAAATACCTTATAATAGATGGTAATTTGTAGTGTATCAATGAAAATACCTTATAACATAACGTAATATGCAGTGTAACCTTGAAAATACCTTATAATATATAGTAGTTTATCATTGAAAATACCTTATAATATATAGTAGATTATCATTGAAAATACCTTATAATATAACGTAATATGCAGTGTATCATTGAAAACACCTTATAATATAACGTAAAATGCAGTGTATCATTGAAAATACCTTATGATATAACGTATTATGCAGAGTATCATTGGAAATACATTATAATATAACGTAATATGCAGTGAATCATTGAAAATACCTTATAATATATAGTAATTTGTAGTTTATCAGTATAAATACCGTATAGTATAACTTAATATGCAGTGTATCTCTGAAAATACCTTAAAAAATAACGTGATATGCAGTCTATCATCGAAAATACCTTATAATATAACGTAATATGCAGTGTATCATTGAAAATACCTTATAATATAACGTAATATGCAGTGTGTCATTGAAAATACCTTATAATATAACGTAATATGCAGTGTATCATTGAAAATACCTTATGATATATAGTAGTTTACAATTGAAAATACCATATAATATAACGAAATATGCAGTGTATCATTGAAAATACCTTATAATATACCATAATATGCAGTGTATCATTGAAAATACCTTATAATATATGGTAATTTGTAGTGTATCATTGAAAACACATTATAATATAACGTAATATGCAGTGTATCATTGAAAATACCTTATGATATAACGTAATATGCAGTGTATCATTGAAAATACCTTATAATATATGGTAATTTGTAGTGTATCAATGAAAATACCTTATAATATAACGTAATATGCAGTGTATCATTGAAAATACCTTATGATATAACGTAATATGCAGTGTATCATTGAAAATTCCTTATAATAGATGGTAATTTGTAGTGTATCAATGAAAATACCTTATAATATAACGTAATATGCAGTGTATCATTGAAAATACCTTATAATATAACGTAATATGCAGTGTATCATTGAAAATACCTTATAATATAACGTAAAATGCAGTGTATCATTGAAAATACCGTATAATATTTAGTAGTTTATCATTGAAAATACCTTATAATATAACGTAATATGTAGTGTATCATTGAAAATACCTTATAATATAACGTAATATGCAGTGTATCAATGAAAATACCTTATAATATAACGTAATATGCAGTGTATCATTGAAAATACCTTATGATATAACGTATTATGCAGTGTATCATTGAAAATACCTTATAATATATGGTAATTTGTAGTGTATCAATGAAAATACCTTATAATATAACGTAATATGCAGTGTATCATTCAAAATACCTTATAATATATCATAATATGCAGTTTATCATTGAAAATACCATATAATATATCGTAATATGCAGTGTGTCATTGAAAATACCTTATAATATAACGTAATATGCAGTGTGTCATTGAAAATACCTTATATATTAATATAACGTAATATGCAGTGTATCATTGAAAATACCTTATAATATACCATAATATGCAGTTTATCATTGAAAATACCTTATAATATAACGTAATATGCAGTGTATCATTGAAAATACCTTATAATATATAGTAGTTTATCATTGAAAATACCTTATAATATAAAGTAATATGCAGTGTATCATTGAAAATACCTTATAATATATAGTAGTTTATCATTGAAAATACCTTATAATATAACGTAATATGCAGTGTATCATTGAAAATACCTTATAATATATCATAATATGCAGTTTATCATTGAAAATACATTATAATATATGGTAATTTGTAGTGTATCAATGAAAATACCTTATAATATAACGTAATATGCAGTGTATCGTTGAAAATACCTTATAATATAACGTAATATGCAGTGTATCATTGAAAATACCTTATGATATAACGTATTATGCAGTGTATCATTGAAAATACCATATAATATATGGTAATTTGTAGTGTATCAATGAAAATAGCTTATAATATAACGTAATATGCAGTGTATCATTGAAAATACCTTATAATATACCATAATATGCAGTTTATCATTGAAAATACCTTATAATATAACGTAATATGCAGTGTACCATTGAAAATACCTTATAATATATAGTAGTTTATCATTGAAAATACCTTATAATATAACGTAATATGCAGTGTATCATTGAAAATCGCTTATAATATAACGTAATATGCAGTGTGTCATCGAAAATACCTTATAATATAACGTAATATGCAGAGTATCATTCAAAATACCTTATGATATAACGTAATATGCAGTGTATCATTGAAAATACCTTATAATAGATGGTAATTTGTAGTGTATCAATGAAAATACCTTATAATATAACGTAATATGCAGTGTATCATTCAAAATACCTTATAATATATCATAATATGCAGTTTATCATTGAAAATACCATATAATATATCGTAATATGCAGTGTATCATTGAAAATACCTTATAATATATAGTAGTTTATCATTGAAAATACCTTATAATATAAAGTAATATGCAGTGTATCATTGAAAATACCTTATAATATATCATAATATGCAGTTTATCATTGAAAATACCTTATAATATAACGTCATATGCAGTGTATCATTGAAAATACCTTATGATGTATAGTAGTTTACAATTGAAAATACCATATAATATAACGTAATATGCAGTGTATCATTGAAAATACCTTATAATATTACGTAATATGGAGTGTATCATTGAAAATACCTTATAATATAACGTTATATGCAGTGTATCATTGAAAATACCTTATATATTAATATAACGTAATATGCAGTGTACCATTGAAAATACCTTATAATATAACGTAATATGCAGTATATCATTGAAAATACCTTATAATATATAGTAGTTTATCATTGAAAATACCTTATAATATAACGTAATATGCAGTGTATCATTGAAAATACCTTATAATATATAGTAGTTTATCATTGAAAATACCTTATAATATAACGTCATATGCAGTGTATCATTGAAAATACCTTATGATGTATAGTAGTTTACAATTGAAAATACCATATAATATAACGTAATATGCAGTGTATCATTGAAAATACCTTATAATATTACGTAATATGCAGTGTATCATTGAAAATACCTTATAATAGATGGTAATTTGTAGTGTATCAATGAAAATACCTTATAATATAACGTAATATGCAGTGTGTCATTGAAAATACCTTATAATATAACGTAATATGCTGTGTATCATTGAAAATACCTTATGATATATAGTAGTTTACAATTGAAAATACCATATAATATAACGAAATATGCAGTGTATCATTGAAAATACCTTATAATATACCATAATATGCAGTGTATCATTGAAAATACCTTATAATATATGGTAATTTGTAGTGTATCATTGAAAACACATTATAATATAACGTAATATGCAGTGTATCATTGAAAATACCTTATGATATAACGTATTATGCAGTGTATCATTGAAAATACCTTATGATATAACGTAATATGCAGTGTATCATTGAAAATACCTTATAATAGATGGTAATTTGTAGTGTATCAATGAAAATACCTTATAACATAACGTAATATGCAGTGTAACCTTGAAAATACCTTATAATATATAGTAGTTTATGATTGAAAATACCTTATAATATATAGTAGTTTATCATTGAAAATACCTTATAATATAACGTAATATGCAGTGTATCATTGAAAACACCTTATAATATAACGTAATATGCAGTGTATCATTGAAAATACCTTATGATATAACGTATTATGCAGAGTATCATTGGAAATACATTATAATATAACGTAATATGCAGTGAATCATTGAAAATACCTTATAATATATAGTAATTTGTAGTTTATCAGTATAAATACCGTATAGTATAACTTAATATGCAGTGTATCTCTGAAAATACCTTAAAAAATAACGTGATATGCAGTCTATCATCGAAAATACCTTATAATATAACGTAATATGCAGTGTATCATTGAAAATACCTTATAATATAACGTAATATGCAGTGTGTCATTGAAAATACCTTATAATATAACGTAATATGCAGTGTATCATTGAAAATACCTTATGATATATAGTAGTTTACAATTGAAAATACCATATAATATAACGAAATATGCAGTGTATCATTGAAAATACCTTATAATATACCATAATATGCAGTGTATCATTGAAAATACCTTATAATATATGGTAATTTGTAGTGTATCATTGAAAACACATTATAATATAACGTAATATGCAGTGTATCATTGAAAATACCTTATGATATAACGTATTATGCAGTGTATCATTGAAAATACCTTATAATATATGGTAATTTGTAGTGTATCAATGAAAATACCTTATAATATAACGTAATATGCAGTGTGTCATTGAAAATACCTTATGATATAACGTAATATGCAGTGTATCATTGAAAATTCCTTATAATAGATGGTAATTTGTAGTGTATCAATGAAAATACCTTATAATATAACGTAATATGCAGTGTATCATTGAAAATACCTTATAATATAACGTTATATGCAGTGTATCATTGAAAATACCTTATAATATAACGTAAAATGCAGTGTATCATTGAAAATACCTTATAATATTTAGTAGTTTATCATTGAAAATACCTTATAATATAACGTAATATGTAGTGTATCATTGAAAATACCTTATAATATAACGTAATATGCAGTGTATCAATGAAAATACCTTATAATATAACGTAATATGCAGTGTATCATTGAAAATACCTTATGATATAACGTATTATGCAGTGTATCATTGAAAATACCTTATAATATATGGTAATTTGTAGTGTATCAATGAAAATACCTTATAATATAACGTAATATGCAGTGTATCATTCAAAATACCTTATAATATATCATAATATGCAGTTTATCATTGAAAATACCATATAATATATCGTAATATGCAGTGTATCATTGAAAATACCTTATAATATAACGTAATATGCAGTGTGTCATTGAAAATACCTTATATATTAATATAACGTAATATGCAGTGTATCATTGAAAATACCTTATAATATACCATAATATGCAGTTTATCATTGAAAATACCTTATAATATAACGTAATATGCAGTGTATCATTGAAAATACCTTATAATATATAGTAGTTTATCATTGAAAATACCTTATAATATAAAGTAATATGCAGAGTATCATTGAAAATACCTTGTAATATATAGTAGTTTATCATTGAAAATACCTTATAATATAACGTAATATGCAGTGTATCATTGAAAATACCTTATAATATATCATAATATGCAGTTTATCATTGAGAATACATTATAATATATGGTAATTTGTAGTGTATCAATGAAAATACCTTATAATATAACGTAATATGCAGTGTATCGTTGAAAATACCTTATAATATAACGTAATATGCAGTGTATCATTGAAAATACCTTATGATATAACGTATTATGCAGTGTATCATTGAAAATACCATATAATATATGGTAATTTGTAGTTTACCATTGAAAAAGCTTATAATATAACGTAATATGCAGTGTATCATTGAAAATACCTTATAATATACCATAATATGCAGTTTATCATTGAAAATACCTTATAATATAACGTAATATGCAGTGTACCATTGAAAATACCTTATAATAGATGGTAATTTGTAGTGTATCAATGAAAATACCTTATAATATAACGTAATATGCAGTGTATCATTGAAAATACCTTATAATATAACGTAAAATGCAGTGTATCATTGAAAATACCGTATAATATTTAGTAGTTTATCATTGAAAATACCTTATAATATAACGTAATATGTAGTGTATCATTGAAAATACCTTATAATATAACGTAATATGCAGTGTATCAATGAAAATACCTTATAATATAACGTAATATGCAGTGTATCATTGAAAATACCTTATGATATAACGTATTATGCAGTGTATCATTGAAAATACCTTATAATATATGGTAATTTGTAGTGTATCAATGAAAATACCTTATAATATAACGTAATATGCAGTGTATCATTCAAAATACCTTATAATATATCATAATATGCAGTTTATCATTGAAAATACCATATAATATATCGTAATATGCAGTGTATCATTGAAAATACCTTATAATATATAGTAGTTTATCATTGAAAATACCTTATAATATAAAGTAATATGCAGTGTATCATTGAAAATACCTTATAATATATCATAATATGCAGTTTATCATTGAAAATACCTTATAATATAACGTCATATGCAGTGTATCATTGAAAATACCTTATGATGTATAGTAGTTTACAATTGAAAATACCATATAATATAACGTAATATGCAGTGTATCATTGAAAATACCTTATAATATAACGTTATATGCAGTGTATCATTGAAAATACCTTATATATTAATATAACGTAATATGCAGTGTACCATTGAAAATACCTTATAATATAACGTAATATGCAGTATATCATTGAAAATACCTTATAATATATAGTAGTTTATCATTGAAAATACCTTATAATATAAAGTAATATGCAGTGTATCATTGAAAATACCTTATAATATATAGTAGTTTATCATTGAAAATACCTTATAATATAACGTCATATGCAGTGTATCATTGAAAATACCTTATGATGTATAGTAGTTTACAATTGAAAATACCATATAATATAACGTAATATGCAGTGTATCATTGAAAATACCTTATAATATTACGTAATATGCAGTGTATCATTGAAAATACCTTATAATAGATGGTAATTTGTAGTGTATCAATGAAAATACCTTATAATATAACGTAATATGCAGTGTGTCATTGAAAATACCTTATAATATAACGTAATATGCTGTGTATCATTGAAAATACCTTATGATATATAGTAGTTTACAATTGAAAATACCATATAATATAACGAAATATGCAGTGTATCATTGAAAATACCTTATAATATACCATAATATGCAGTGTATCATTGAAAATACCTTATAATATATGTTAATTTGTAGTGTATCATTGAAAACACATTATAATATAACGTAATATGCAGTGTATCATTGAAAATACCTTATGATATAACGTATTATGCAGTGTATCATTGAAAATACCTTATGATATAACGTAATATGCAGTGTATCATTGAAAATACCTTATAATAGATGGTAATTTGTAGTGTATCAATGAAAATACCTTATAACATAACGTAATATGCAGTGTAACCTTGAAAATACCTTATAATATATAGTAGTTTATGATTGAAAATACCTTATAATATATAGTAGTTTATCATTGAAAATACCTTATAATATAACGTAATATGCAGTGTATCATTGAAAACACCTTATAATATAACGTAATATGCAGTGTATCATTGAAAATACCTTATGATATAACGTATTATGCAGAGTATCATTGGAAATACATTATAATATAACGTAATATGCAGTGAATCATTGAAAATACCTTATAATATATAGTAATTTGTAGTTTATCAGTATAAATACCGTATAGTATAACTTAATATGCAGTGTATCTCTGAAAATACCTTAAAAAATAACGTGATATGCAGTCTATCATCGAAAATACCTTATAATATAACGTAATATGCAGTGTATCATTGAAAATACCTTATAATATAACGTAATATGCAGTGTGTCATTGAAAATACCTTATGATATAACGTAATATGCAGTGTATCATTGAAAATACCTTATGATATATAGTAGTTTACAATTGAAAATACCATATAATATAACGAAATATGCAGTGTATCATTGAAAATACCTTATAATATACCATAATATGCAGTGTATCATTGAAAATACCTTATAATATATGGTAATTTGTAGTGTATCATTGAAAACACATTATAATATAACGTAATATGCAGTGTATCATTGAAAATACCTTATGATATAACGTATTATGCAGTGTATCATTGAAAATACCTTATAATATATGGTAATTTGTAGTGTATCATTGAAAATACCTTATAATATAACGTAATATGCAGTGTGTCATTGAAAATACCTTATGATATAACGTAATATGCAGTGTATCATTGAAAATTCCTTATAATAGATGGTAATTTGTAGTGTATCAATGAAAATACCTTATAATATAACGTAATATGCAGTGTATCATTGAAAATACCTTATAATATAACGTTATATGCAGTGTATCATTGAAAATACCTTATAATATAACGTAAAATGCAGTGTATCATTGAAAATACCGTATAATATTTAGTAGTTTATCATTGAAAATACCTTATAATATAACGTAATATGTAGTGTATCATTGAAAATACCTTATAATATAACGTAATATGGAGTGTATCAATGAAAATACCTTATAATATAACGTAATATGCAGTGTATCATTGAAAATACCTTATGATATAACGTATTTTGCAGTGTATCATTGAAAATACCTTATAATATATGGTAATTTGTAGTGTATCAATGAAAATACCTTATAATATAACGTAATATGCAGTGTATCATTCAAAATACCTTATAATATATCATAATATGCAGTTTATCATTGAAAATACCATATAATATATCGTAATATGCAGTGTATCATTGAAAATACCTTATAATATAACGTAATATGCAGTGTGTCATTGAAAATACCTTATATATTAATATAACGTAATATGCAGTGTATCATTGAAAATACCTTATAATATACCATAATGTGCAGTTTATCATTGAAAATACCTTATAATATAACGTAATATGCAGTGTATCATTGAAAATACCTTATAATATATAGTAGTTTATCATTGAAAATACCTTATAATATAAAGTAATATGCAGTGTATCATTGAAAATACCTTATAATATATAGTAGTTTATCATTGAAAATACCTTATAATATAACGTAATATGCAGTGTATCATTGAAAATACCTTATAATATATCATAATATGCAGTTTATCATTGAGAATACATTATAATATATGGTAATTTGTAGTGTATCAATGAAAATACCTTATAATATAACGTAATATGCAGTGTATCGTTGAAAATACCTTATAATATAACGTAATATGCAGTGTATCATTGAAAATACCTTATGATATAACGTATTATGCAGTGTATCATTGAAAATACCATATAATATATGGTAATTTGTAGTGTATCAATGAAAATAGCTTATAATATAACGTAATATGCAGTGTATCATTGAAAATACCTTATAATATACCATAATATGCAGTTTATCATTGAAAATACCTTATAATATAACGTAATATGCAGTGTACCATTGAAAATACCTTATAATAGATGGTAATTTGTAGTGTATCAATGAAAATACCTTATAATATAACGTAATATGCAGTGTATCATTGAAAATACCTTATAATATAACGTCATATGCAGTGTATCATTGAAAATACCTTATGATGTATAGTAGTTTACAATTGAAAATACCATATAATATAACGTAATATGCAGTGTATCATTGAAAATACCTTATAATATTACGTAATATGGAGTGTATCATTGAAAATACCTTATAATATAACGTTATATGCAGTGTATCATTGAAAATACCTTATATATTAATATAACGTAATATGCAGTGTACCATTGAAAATACCTTATAATATAACGTAATATGCAGTGTATCATTGAAAATACCTTATAATATATAGTAGTTTATCATTGAAAATACCTTATAATATAAAGTAATATGCAGTGTATCATTGAAAATACCTTATAATATATAGTAGTTTATCATTGAAAATACCTTATAATATAACCTCATATGCAGTGTATCATTGAAAATACCTTATGATGTATAGTAGTTTACAATTGAAAATACCATATAATATAACGTAATATGCAGTGTATCATTGAAAATACCTTATAATATTACGTAATATGGAGTGTATCATTGAAAATACCGTATAATATTTAGTAGTTTATCATTGAAAATACCTTATAATATAACGTAATATGTAGTGTATCATTGAAAATACCTTATAATATATGGTAATTTGTAGTGTATCATTGAAAACACCTTATAATATAACGTAATATGCAGTGTATCATTGAAAATACCTTATGATATAACGTAATATGCAGTGTATCATTGAAAATACCTTATAATATATAGTAGTTTATCATTGAAAATACCTTATAATATAAAGTAATATGCAGTGTATCATTGAAAATACCTTATAATATATAGTAGTTTATCATTGAAAATACCTTATAATATAACGTAATATGCAGTGTATCATTGAAAATACCTTATAATATATCATAATATGCAGTTTATCATTGAAAATACATTATAATATATGGTAATTTGTAGTGTATCAATGAAAATACCTTATAATATAACGTAATATGCAGTGTATCGTTGAAAATACCTTATAATATAACGTAATATGCAGTGTATCATTGAAAATACCTTATGATATAACGTATTATGCAGTGTATCATTGAAAATACCATATAATATATGGTAATTTGTAGTGTATCAATGAAAATACCTTATAATATAACGTAATATGCAGTGTATCATTGAAAATACCTTATAATATACCATAATATGCAGTTTATCATTGAAAATACCTTATAATATAACGTAATATGCAGTGTACCATTGAAAATACCTTATAATATATAGTAGTTTATCATTGAAAATACCTTATAATATAACGTAATATGCAGTGTGTTTAGAAAGAAGATTCCGTTAATGCTTCGGATATAACACTTGAGATTATAGTCGAATGAAACGGACGTTGAGTTTTATGTAACTTTACTTTGAATGGAAATCACTACTCTAATCTGACATGCGAGTCATATAAATGTATTTCTATTGAATTAAACACACGTATTTGACTAGAAACTCCTTTTATTTATTTGAAAACTGGTATTTACTTTTATTTTAAAGCAACTGAATCACGCGCGAAGATCCTATTTGATTAAGCGCGATAGAGAACGGGCGGTAAGAGAGAGACTCGGTGTGACACGTGCTGAATAAGAGAGCGAGAGCGTGGTTTCTCTCTTATTTATAGCGGTCTTCCTGGAACTTTCGCGAAACGGGAGACGTCCTGTTTCCGCGACCAGATCCTTCGCGAAGGATCTAGATCATCGATCGACCAATCGGGGGGTTGGATCGGCCGGATGCCTATTCAGCGGACCCACCGATTGGCCGTCGATCGTGACGCCAGAGCCGTGCTCTCGCAAGTATGCGCGCGACGGCAACTGCTCTGTCGCCGGAGCGCGCGCATCTTGAACATTGCCGCCCGCCTTGACTAACAAGTTAGTCAATGAAGAAGCCCTCATGGCGGCGACAGTGGTTTTGCTAGTGAACTACAATATTTGGTGTTATCAATAAAACTGAGTGCGACTGACCGTTGAGGGTCAGTCGCAGTGTCGGAGTGCGACGGTTTACAAGTCTCACGGTAGGATACTGCGTTGTGGCGCGGTCTGTTTGGGTGACGTCACGCGACGGAGCATACCGGCGCGTTGTTTTGTACAGTCGTAGGCCGCGTGTTTACATTCCAACATCGGCCTTTGACAAGTAAGTATGTATATTCGCGTGCGTCATTTGAGAATACGATTTCCCGCTGCAATATTGCGATTGAAATTGACACGTGAATTTTATCTTTGAATTTTACAGTTCTATTGTTTAATAAGTACTGCGCCTTCCGAGTGAATTGAGTAGATTATTCGCTCCCGCTCGGTTCGCGGGAATCGCCGGAGATCGCGGATGGTGTGCAGCTGACCGGAAGGAGGACGAGCTTATGGATGGGTCTCACCAACGTCGTGGAAGCGGTTTTGACAGTGCAGACTCGCACTTTGCCGTCAGCGCCTGGATGGATGACCTCGATCCTCGCGAGTGGCCAGCGGCAAGGTGAAGTGTTCTCCGAGGTGATGAGGCAGAGTCGTCCTATCTGATAGCTGTCATCAGATTGTTGCCATTTCGGTCGTGTGAGCAGGCCGTGGAGGTACTCCTTGGCCCATCGCTGCCAGAATTGATCTCGCATCTGGACGAGTAACTGCCATCGCAACAGTCGAGATGACTTGAGGTCCAGCAGTGTGGGTTCCGGCAGAGCATTAATGGCGGCCCCGATCAAGAAGTGCCCGGGAGTTAGAGCGGTCAAGTCTTGAGGGTCATCGGAGAGGGCTGACAGTGGCCTTGAGTTGAGGCAGGCTTCCACCTGGCTGAGGAAGGTGGCCATTTCCTCGTATGTCAACTTGCTCTCCCCTACGACTCGCCGGAGGTGATGTTTGGTTGATTTGACGGCTGCCTCCCACAATCCCCCGAAGTGCGGTGATGCGGGGGGGTTGAAGTGCCATTGGACCCGGAGCTCGGCTAGCTCCTTTTGAATGCAGCGACCGCTGGGCGCCCGGGTCGAGAATAGGCGGCGCAGCTCGTTGTCGGCACCCTGGAAATTAGTACCGCAATCGCTGTAGATGTCCGAGCATCGCCCTCGCCTCGAGATGAATCTCCGGAAAGCAGCCAGGAACGCCTCGGTACTGTAATCTGTAACAGCGTCAAGGTGGACGGCCTTCGTGACCATACAGATGAAGACCACGAAGAACCCTTTGTAAGACTTCTGGCCCCGACCGGGGGCTGTTCGAAGCCAGATCGGGCCAGCGTAGTCTACTCCGGTGTGAAGGAATGGCCTTGCTGCTGTCACTCGCTGCTGAGGTAAGTCTGCCATGAGTTGGATAGACGGTGTTGATCGCCAGCGAATGCACTTCACGCATTGTCTGATGCCTCGTTTTACTAGGTTGCGTCCGGATGGGATCCAAAACCGACGGCGCACTGCTCCGAGAGTGGCTTGGACTCCTCCATGAAGAGACTCCCTGTGAACATGCTCGATGAGCAAGGTAGTGAATCGGGAGTCAGTGGGGAGGATTATAGGATGCTTTTCGTCGAACGACAATAGGGAGTGTTTTATTCGCCCCCCTACTCGCAAGCACCCCTTTTCATCAAGAAAGGGGGTCAAGATGAGCAGCTTGCTTCGTCTTGGTAACGGTAGGTTCTTCTTGATGGCCTTTAATTCCTCCGAGAAGGCTCTCTCCTGAATTCGCTTTACCCATTGCGTTTCGGCCTGTTGCAGCTCCACTTTGGTTAGGAACTCTCTCAACGTTAGATTTTCCCTGGTGATAGGCGTAGCGTTGTCGATACCTTGTCGCCCTTGAAGCCAGCGGAGGCACCAAGCTGTCACCCTGATTAGCCGACGGTAATCCGAGAACCTTTTTAGAAGTGGATTCTCTTCTTCCCTTTTACTAAGAGTCATAACCGTTTTTTTTGTTTCCGGTAGCTCATCGGGTTCAGGTCCCTCGTCATGATTGGCTGGGCGCAGGCTGGCACATTGCAGATATTGTGGCCCTTCCCACCAGATTGTGCAGGTCAGGAGAGCCTTTGGTGATAGCCCACGGGATGCAGCGTCGGCTGGATTATTTATCCCCTCGACGTGGTGCCAATGAGCCTCGGGAGTGAGTCGTTGAATATCCGAGACCCTGTTGGCCACATACGTCTTCCACCTTGACGGGTTTCCTCGGACCCAGCCGAGCGTGACGGTTGAGTCTGTCCAGAGGTGCAGAGGGACTCCGTCCAGTTTGAGCACCGAGACGACATGGTTCGCTGTCCGAGCTAGAAGGTGCGCTCCACAGAGTTCTAGCCGTGGTAGGGAGATCGGCTTGATCGGAGCTACCTTGGATTTAGCTGAAACTAGAGAAACTTTGTAGTGGTCACCCTTTCCTTTGTAGCGGATATAGATGACAGCTGAGAAGGCCTTCTCTGACGCGTCTGAGAACCCATGCAGTTCCCAGCTCGCTCGATCCGATCCTTCTACCATGTGCCTGGGGATGCGGGCTGCACGCAAGAGGGTGAGCTCGCTCGTGAATCCTCTCCAGGCTTTCGACATGTCTTCAGGTAGGGGGTCGTCCCAGCTTAGTCCTAGGACCCAAGTTGATTGGAAGAGGATTTTAGCCATAACGATCGTTGGAGCCAACCAGCCGAGTGGGTCGAAGAGTTGAGCGCATTGCGAAAGTACCGTCCTTTTGGTCACCACATCGTCTTCTGACTGATCGTGGATAGTGAAGGTGAAATAGTCTTCGCTCGGATGCCATTGCAATCCCAGCGTCGAGTGCGTGAGGTCAGGAGTTGTTCCAGCTTTGGCCTTGACGACGATGGAACTCGTCCGATTCTCCCCGTTGAGTAAGTTTGGGCTGTTTGACGCCCACTTCTGAAGGTGGAATCCGCCCGCCCTGCACACACGACTGAGCTCTTCTTTCATTTGTCTTAGCTCTTGGACATCGGCGGCTCCCGTGAGGATATCGTCCATGTACGTGTCCTGAAACAAAATAGCTGCACCTTTTGGGAACTTTGTCCTTTCATCAGTAGCCAATTGGTGCAGAGTCCGGATTGCCAAGAATGGTGCGCAGGCTAGACCGTACGTTACGGTGTTCAACCTGTACTCGTGGGCTTCCTCTTGGCTTGTTCTACGCCACAGGACCCTTTGGTAGTCGCGGTCGTCCGGGTGAAGGATGATTTGGCGGTACATCTTTTCGATGTCAGCTACCAAGACGACCGCATGCATCCGCCAACGAAGGAGAACATCGCTGAGGTTCGGCAGTAGGTTTTGCCCAATGTGCAGATGCTGATTGAGCGATGGCGTGGTAGAGGATTTCCAAGAGCCGTTGAAGACAACCCTCAGGCGAGTGGTTGCGCTGGAGGCTCTGAAAACTCCGTGATGAGGTAAGTAAAAGGTATTCTTACCCTTTCCAGCTTTTGAAGTGCGAGTCATATGGCCAAGGTCCTCGTACGCGTCCATGAAGTCGACGTACAGGTTCCTAAGGTCATGATTGGAAGTGAACCTTTTCTCCATTCTGTTTAGAGAAGCTGCTGCGGCGATGCGGGAGGCACTGAAGTCAGGCACGGGTTTGGCAAAAGGAAGCCTGACGATAAATCTTCCTTCGTGATTACGTGCGTGAGTGGCCTGGAAGAACGTCTCACACTCCTTCTCCGCCTGAGTGAGTGAGTTGGGGAGAGAGGGGACTTCTTCCTGCTCCCAGAATTGCCGCACCAAGGTTGTTAGTGAATCTCCCACTGTGATTTGATGAGAGTGGGTTGATTCTATCTGATGATCGGAACCGGTGAGTCCAGAGAGTATCCACCCGAATACTGTGTTCTGGGCGGCTGGTTGACGCTGGTTTCCCTTCCGGACACCGTTCCGAATGATAGCTGAGTAGACGTCGGCACCAAGAATGACTTCGATCGGCTCTGCCGAAGCGAAGTCAGGATCCGCCAACTTGAGGTTATGTAGGTGAGGCCAGTTGACCTTTGCTATCGAGCTGCTGACATAGGAGGTGAGTCGAGGTAATATGAGAGCTGATATTAATACCTTGTCTTTGCTCACACAGGACCAAGCGATCAAGGTGGCGTTTCCACGGGCCGTGGCGACCTGCTGTCCTCCTACTCCAAAGACGGCTAACGAAGTATGAGCTCGTGGCAACCGCAGGCGTTGGACGAGGCTTTCGGTCACCATGGACACCTCGGATCCTTGATCTACTAGGGCTCTTACAGCGTGTTTACTACCGTAAACGTCCTCCACTAGGATGCGAGCAGTGGCCAGAAGAACCTTCGAGGCACTACCTCGGCAGTCGTGCGTCAAGTGGACATTGATACTGCTAACGGCTGGTGAATCGTTTGATTGGAAGGCTTCGTGAAGAGACGAATGATGACGGTCCCCGCACACGAAGCACCCGCGTTTTGACGTGCACACACTGAGTTTATGATGGCCAAGACAGTTTACACACGAGCCTGTTGAGTCGACCGTGAGCTTTCGTTCTAACGCGGTTTTAGCTTTGTATTGTTCACAATGCATGAGAAAATGCTCTTTATGGCACAACGCGCATTTGACTTTGAAGACTCGCTTCTCAGTGTGATTCGACCGAACGGAGCGAGTTGGAGGCTGACCCTTTTCTTTGGGAGGTGTCCGTGGTTTGCTGGAGTCGGCTGGTTCTAGAGCTTGTAGTGTCTGCAGCCTTCGGGAAAGGAACTGAGTCAACCTCTCGTACGATGGAGGTTCGTTGCTGTTTGTGATCGCCTCTTCCCATTTGCCACGAGTTCGATCATCGAGTCGCTCTATAACACTGTAAACGAACCAGTCTTCGGAACTTTGGATCGGACGACCGAGATTTTCGAGGGAGCTGACGGTGCTCGTCACGCAGTTAATTAACATTTCGAGTTCCGCAGCTGAGTCTGGCTGAGGCTTCTTCACGGCCGCGAAATTGGCGAGACACGAACGAACTATCACTCGCTTGTTCTCGTAATGGTCAGTTAGAATTTTCCAGGCTCGCGCATAATTATCATTTGTGGTCGCCAAGTCCTTGATGAGAGCTGCAGCGGATCCGGTCAAGCTCACCTTTAGGAAGTGCAGTCTTTCGACGTTGGCCAGTCTCTTATCCTTTCCAATTATGGATTCGAATAGGTCCTTGAAGGAAGGCCAATCTTCGTATTTCCCTGAGAATGGAGGAATTCGAATACGAGGCATCGTCGTGTGGCTGAGCGACGATTCATCAGCTGGTGCCAATGAGGCCATCGGCGACTTAGGAGCAGTCTCCTTTAATTTGTCGCTGTACTCTTGAAGAGTCTCTCTTTGAGTAATGTACTCTTCTTCCACGATTTCCGCGATTTGATTCTTTTTATAATCGCTGGATTTCAACGTTTCCTTGTGTTTGAAGGTAAGGAGGTCGTTGTTTGCCTCGAATTCCCTCCAGATTTTGTCTAGAACTTGCAGTCTAGTGTATATGGCTGCCTGAGTTCGATTGGCTTGTCCCTTTTTATTTAGGTTTTCCACCGTTCTCCGGATTTTACCTCGCAGTTCGATTTGCTTTTGGATCAATTCATCACCTGAGAGCTCCATGGTTTTGATGAAGAGGTTGCTGAAGCAGCGGATTGAAGTTGGACTCCACGTGGTCGACGTAAATCGCGGGCTCGTTTACGCGGAATCCGGCTCGAAGGACCAGAAAATGTTTAGAAAGAAGATTCCGTTAATGCTTCGGATATAACACTTGAGATTATAGTCGAATGAAACGGACGTTGAGTTTTATGTAACTTTACTTTGAATGGAAATCACTACTCTAATCTGACATGCGAGTCATATAAATGTATTTCTATTGAATTAAACACACGTATTTGACTAGAAACTCCTTTTATTTATTTGAAAACTGGTATTTACTTTTATTTTAAAGCAACTGAATCACGCGCGAAGATCCTATTTGATTAAGCGCGATAGAGAACGGGCGGTAAGAGAGAGACTCGGTGTGACACGTGCTGAATAAGAGAGCGAGAGCGTGGTTTCTCTCTTATTTATAGCGGTCTTCCTGGAACTTTCGCGAAACGGGAGACGTCCTGTTTCCGCGACCAGATCCTTCGCGAAGGATCTAGATCATCGATCGACCAATCGGGGGGTTGGATCGGCCGGATGCCTATTCAGCGGACCCACCGATTGGCCGTCGATCGTGACGCCAGAGCCGTGCTCTCGCAAGTATGCGCGCGACGGCAACTGCTCTGTCGCCGGAGCGCGCGCATCTTGAACACAGTGTATCATTGAAAATCGCTTATAATATAACGTAATATGCAGTGTGTCATCGAAAATACCTTATAATATATGGTAATTTGTAGTGTATCAATGAAAATACCTTATAATATAACGTAATATGCAGTGTGTCATTGAAAATACCTTATAATATAACGTTATATGCAGTGTATCATTGAAAATACCTTATAATATAACGTAATATGCAGTGTATCATTGAAAATACCTTATAATATAACGTTATATGCAGTGTATCATTGAAAATACCTTATAATATAACGTAATATGCAGTGTATCATTGAAAATAGCTTATAATATAACGTAATATGCAGTGTGTCATCGAAAATACCTTATAATATAACGTAATATGCAGTGTATCATTGAAAATACCTTATAATATATCATAATATGCAGTTTATCATTGAAAATACCATATAATATATCGTAATATGCAGTGTATCATTGAAAATACCTTATAATATAACGTAATATGTAGTGTATCATTGAAAATACCTTATAATATATGGTAATTTGTAGTGTATCATTGAAAACACCTTATAATATAACGTAATATGCAGTGTATCATTGAAAATACATTATGATATAACGTATTATGCAGTGTATCATTGAAAATACCTTATAATATATGGTAATTTGTAGTGTATCAATGAAAATACCTTATAATATAACGTAATATGCAGTGTGTCATTGAAAATACCTTATAATATAACGTAATATGCAGTGTATCATTGAAAATACCTTGTAATATATAGTAGTTTACCATTGAAAATACCTTATAATATAACGTAATATGCAGAGTATCATTGAAAATACCTTATGATATAACGTAATATGCAGTGTATCATTGAAAATTCCTTATAATAGATGGTAATTTGTAGTGTATCAATGAAAATACCTTATAATATAACGTAATATGCAGTGTATCATTGAAAATACCTTATAATATAACTTAATATGCAGTGTATCTCTGAAAATACCTTAAAAAATAACGTGATATGCAGTCTATCATCGAAAATACCTTATAATATAACGTAATATGCAGTGTATCATTGAAAATACCTTATAATATAACGTAATATGCAGTGTGTCATTGAAAATACCTTATAATATAACGTAATATGCAGTGTATCATTGAAAATACCTTATAATATAACGTAATATGCAGTGTATCATTGAAAATACCTTATGATATATAGTAGTTTACAATTGAAAATACCATATAATATAACGAAATATGCAGTGTATCATTGAAAATACCTTATAATATACCATAATATGCAGTGTATCATTGAAAATACCTTATAATATATGGTAATTTGTA
This sequence comes from Lasioglossum lativentre, assembly GCA_916610255.1. NCBI lineage: Eukaryota > Metazoa > Arthropoda > Insecta > Hymenoptera > Halictidae > Lasioglossum > Lasioglossum lativentre. The sequence goes on from CAKAJI010000557.1 coordinate 48,648, forward strand.
GTGTATCATTGAAAACACCTTATAATATAACGTAATATGCAGTGTATCATTGAAAATACCTTATGATATAACGTATTATGCAGTGTATCATTGAAAATACCTTATAATATATGGTAATTTGTAGTGTATCAATGAAAATACCTTATAATATAACGTAATATGCAGTGTGTCATTGAAAATACCTTATAATATAACGTAATATGCAGAGTATCATTGAAAATACCTTATGATATAACGTAATATGCAGTGTATCATTGAAAATTCCTTATAATAGATGGTAATTTGTAGTGTATCAATGAAAATACCTTATAATATAACGTAATATGCAGTGTATCATTGAAAATACCTTATAATATATCATAATATGCAGTTTATCATTGAAAATACCATATAATATATCGTAATATGCAGTGTATCATTGAAAATACCTTATAATATAACGTAATATGCAGTGTGTCATTGAAAATACCTTATATATTAATATAACGTAATATGCAGTGTATCATTGAAAATACCTTATAATATAACGTTATATGCAGTGTATCATTGAAAATACCTTATAATATAACGTAATATGCAGTGTATCATTGAAAATACCTTATAATATAACGTAATATGCAGTGTATCATTGAAAATACCTTATAATATAACGTTATATGCAGTGTATCATTGAAAATACCTTATAATATAACGTAATATGCAGTGTATCATTGAAAATACCGTATAATATTTAGTAGTTTATCATTGAAAATACCTTATAATATAACGTAATATGTAGTGTATCATTGAAAATACCTTATAATATAACGTAATATGCAGTGTATCATTGAAAATACCTTATAATATAACGTAATATGCAGTGTATCTTTGAAAATACCTTATAATATATAGTAGTTTACCATTGAAAAAGCTTATAATATAACGTAATATGCAGTGCATCATTGAAAATACCTTATAATATATAGTAGTTTATCATTGAAAATACCTTATAATATATAGTAGTTTATCATTGAAAATACCTTATAATATAACGTAATATGCAGTGTATCATTGAAAACACCTTATAATATAACGTAATATGCAGTGTATCATTGAAAATACCTTATGATATAACGTATTATGCAGAGTATCATTGGAAATACATTATAATATAACGTAATATGCAGTGAATCATTGAAAATACCTTATAATATATAGTAATTTGTAGTTTATCAGTATAAATACCGTATAGTATAACTTAATATGCAGTGTATCTCTGAAAATACCTTAAAAAATAACGTGATATGCAGTCTATCATCGAAAATACCTTATAATATAACGTAATATGCAGTGTATCATTGAAAATACCTTATAATATAACGTAATATGCAGTGTGTCATTGAAAATACCTTATAATATAACGTAATATGCAGTGTATCATTGAAAATACCTTATAATATATGGTAATTTGTAGTGTATCATTGAAAATACCTTATAATATACCATAATATGCAGTTTATCATTGAAAATACCTTATAATATAACGTAATATGCAGTGTATCATTGAAAATACCTTATAATATATAGTAGTTTATCATTGAAAATACCTTATAATATAAAGTAATATGCAGTGTATCATTGAAAATACCTTATAATATATAGTAGTTTATCATTGAAAATACCTTATAATATATAGTAGTTTATCATTGAAAATACCTTATAATATAACGTAATATGCAGTGTATCATTAAAAATACCTTATAATATATCATAATATGCAGTTTATCATTGAAAATACATTATAATATATGGTAATTTGTAGTGTATCAATGAAAATACCTTATAATATAACGTAATATGCAGTGTATCGTTGAAAATACCTTATAATATAACGTAATATGCAGTGTATCGTTGAAAATACCTTATAATATAACGTAATATGCAGTGTATCATTGAAAATACCTTATGATATAACGTATTATGCAGTGTATCATTGAAAATACCATATAATATATGGTAATTTGTAGTGTATCAATGAAAATACCTTATAATATAACGTAATATGCAGTGTATCGTTGAAAATACCTTATAATATAACGTAATATGCAGTGTATCATTGAAAACACCTTATAATATAACGTAATATGCAGTGTATCATTGAAAATACCTTATGATATAACGTATTATGCAGAGTATCATTGGAAATACATTATAATATAACGTAATATGCAGTGAATCATTGAAAATACCTTATAATATATAGTAATTTGTAGTTTATCAGTATAAATACCGTATAGTATAACTTAATATGCAGTGTATCTCTGAAAATACCTTAAAAAATAACGTGATATGCAGTCTATCATCGAAAATACCTTATAATATAACGTAATATGCAGTGTATCATTGAAAATACCTTATAATATAACGTAATATGCAGTGTGTCATTGAAAATACCTTATAATATAACGTAATATGCAGTGTATCATTGAAAATACCTTATAATATATGGTAATTTGTAGTGTATCATTGAAAATACCTTATAATATACCATAATATGCAGTTTATCATTGAAAATACCTTATAATATAACGTAATATGCAGTGTATCATTGAAAATACCTTATAATATATAGTAGTTTATCATTGAAAATACCTTATAATATAAAGTAATATGCAGTGTATCATTGAAAATACCTTATAATATATAGTAGTTTATCATTGAAAATACCTTATAATATATAGTAGTTTATCATTGAAAATACCTTATAATATAACGTAATATGCAGTGTATCATTAAAAATACCTTATAATATATCATAATATGCAGTTTATCATTGAAAATACATTATAATATATGGTAATTTGTAGTGTATCAATGAAAATACCTTATAATATAACGTAATATGCAGTGTATCATTGAAAATACCTTATAATATAACGTAATATGCAGTGTATCGTTGAAAATACCTTATAATATAACGTAATATGCAGTGTATCATTGAAAATACCTTATGATATAACGTATTATGCAGTGTATCATTGAAAATACCATATAATATATGGTAATTTGTAGTGTATCAATGAAAATACCTTATAATATAACGTAATATGCAGTGTATCGTTGAAAATACCTTATAATATAACGTAATATGCAGTGTATCATTGAAAATACCTTATGATATAACGTAATATGCAGTGTATCATTGAAAATACCTTATAATAGATGGTAATTTGTAGTGTATCATTGAAAATACCATATAATATATCGTAATATGCAGTGTATCATTGAAAATACCTTATAATATAACGTAATATGCAGTGTGTCATTGAAAATACCTTATATATTAATATAACGTAATATGCAGTGAATCATTGAAAATACCTTATAATATATAGTAATTTGTAGTTTATCAGTATAAATACCGTATAGTATAACTTAATATGCAGTGTATCTCTGAAAATACCTTAAAAAATAACGTGATATGCAATCTATCATCGAAAATACCTTATAATATAACGTAATATGCAGTGTATCATTGAAAATACCTTATAATATAACGTAATATGCAGAGTGTCATTGAAAATACCTTATAATATAACGTAATATGCAGTGTATCATTGAAAATACCTTATGATATATAGTAGTTTACAATTGAAAATACCATATAATATAACGAAATATGCAGTGTATCATTGAAAATACCTTATGATATAACGTATTATGCAGTGTATCATTGAAAATACCTTATAATATATGGTAATTTGTAGTGTATCAATGAAAATACCTTATAACATAACGTAATATGCAGTGTAACCTTGAAAATACCTTATAATATATAGTAGTTTATCATTGAAAATACCTTATAATATATAGTAGTTTATCATTGAAAATACCTTATAATATAACGTAATATGCAGTGTATCATTGAAAACACCTTATAATATAACGTAATATGCAGTGTATCATTGAAAATACCTTATGATATAACGTATTATGCAGAGTATCATTGGAAATACATTATAATATAACGTAATATGCAGTGAATCATTGAAAATACCTTATAATATATAGTAATTTGTAGTTTATCAGTATAAATACCGTATAGTATAACTTAATATGCAGTGTATCTCTGAAAATACCTTAAAAAATAACGTGATATGCAGTCTATCATCGAAAATACCTTATAATATAACGTAATATGCAGTGTATCATTGAAAATACCTTATAATATATGGTAATTTGTAGTGTATCAATGAAAATACCTTATAATATAACGTAATATGCAGTGTATCGTTGAAAATACCTTATAATATAACGTAATATGCAGTGTATCATTGAAAATACCTTATGATGTATAGTAGTTTACAATTGAAAATACCATATAATATAACGTAATATGCAGTGTATCATTGAAAATACCTTATAATATAACGTAATATGCAGTGTATCATTGAAAATACCTTATAATATATCATAATATGCAGTTTATCATTGAAAATACCTTATAATATATGGTAATTTGTAGTGTATCAATGAAAATACCTTATAATATAACGTAATATGCAGTGTATCGTTGAAAATACCTTATAATATAACGTAATATGCAGTGTATCATTGAAAATAGCTTATGATATAACGTATTATGCAGTGTATCATTGAAAATACCTTATAATATATGGTAATTTGTAGTGTATCAATGTAAATACCTTATAATATATCGTAATATGCAGTGTATCATTGAAAATACCTTATAATATATCATAATATGCAGTGTATCATTGAAAATACCATATAATATATCGTAATATGCAGTGTATCATTGAAAATACCTTATAATATAACGTAATATGCAGTGTGTCATTGAAAATACCTTATATATTAATATAACGTAATATGCAGTGTATCATTGAAAATACCTTATAATATACCATAATATGCAGTGTATCATTGAAAATACCTTATAATATAACGTAATATGCAGTGTATCATTGAAAATACCTTATAATATATGGTAATTTGTAGTGTATCAATGAAAATACCTTATAATATAACGTAATATGCAGTGTATCATTGAAAATACCTTATAATATAACGTAGTATGCAGTGTAACATTGAAAACACCTTATAATATCACGTAATATGCAGTGTATCATTGAAAATACCTTATAATATATAGTAGTTTATCATTGAAAATACCTTATAATATAACGTAATATGCAGTGTATCATTGAAAATACCTTATAATATATCATAATATGCAGTTTATCATTGAAAATACCTTATAATATATGGTAATTTGTAGTGTATCAATGAAAATACCTTATAATATAACGTAATATGCAGTGTATCGTTGAAAATACCTTATAATATAACGTAATATGCAGTGTATCATTGAAAATACCTTATGATATAACGTATTATGCAGTGTATCATTGAAAATACCTTATAATATATGGTAATTTGTAGTGTATCAATGTAAATACCTTATAATATAACGTAATATGCAGTGTATCATTGAAAATACCTTATAATATATCATAATATGCAGTCTATCATTGAAAATACCATATAATATAATCTAAATGCAGAGTATCATTGGAAATACATTATAATATAACGTAATATGCAGTGAATCATTGAAAATACCTTATAATATATAGTAATTTGTAGTTTATCAGTATAAATACCGTATAGTATAACTTAATATGCAGTGTATCTCTGAAAATACCTTATAAAATAACGTGATATGCAGTCTATCATCGAAAATACCTTATAATATAACGTAATATGCAGTGTATCATTGAAAATACCTTATAATATAACGTAATATGCAGTGTGTCATTGAAAATACCTTATAATATAACGTAATATGCAGTGTATCATTGAAAATAGCTTATAATATAACGTAATATGCAGTGTGTCATCGAAAATACCTTATAATATAACGTAATATGCAGTGCATCATTGAAAATACCTTATAATATTACGTAATATGGAGTGTATCATTGAAAATACCTTATAATATATCGTTATATGCAGTGTATCATTGAAAATACCTTATAATATAACGTAATATGCAGTGTATCATTGAAAATACCGTATAATATTTAGTAGTTTATCATTGAAAATACCTTATAATATAACGTAATATGCAGTGTATCATTGAAAATACCTTATAATATATGGTAATTTGTAGTGTATCAATGAAAATACCTCATAATATAACGTAATATACAGTGTATCATTGAAAATACCTTATAATATAACGTAGTATGCAGTGTAACATTGAAAACACCTTATAATATCACGTAATATGCAGTGTATCATTGAAAATACCTTATAATATATAGTAGTTTATCATTGAAAATACCTTATAATATAACGTAATATGCAGTGTATCATTGAAAATACCTTATAATATATCATAATATGCAGTTTATCATTGAAAATACCTTATAATATATGGTAATTTGTAGTGTATCAATGAAAATACCTTATAATATAACGTAATATGCAGTGTATCGTTGAAAATACCTTATAATATAACGTAATATGCAGTGTATCAATGAAAATACCTTATGATATAACGTATTATGCAGTGTATCATTGAAAATACCTTATAATATATGGTAATTTGTAGTGTATCAATGTAAATACCTTATAATATAACGTAATATGCAGTGTATCATTGAAAATACCTTATAATATATCATAATATGCAGTCTATCATTGAAAATACCATATAATATAATCTAAATGCAGAGTATCATTGGAAATACATTATAACGTAGTATGCAGTGTAACATTGAAAACACATTATAATATCACGTAATATGCAGTGTATCATTGAAAATACCTTATAATATATAGTAGTTTATCATTGAAAATACCTTATAATATAACGTAATATGCAGTGTATCATTGAAAATACCTTATAATATATCATAATATGCAGTTTATCATTGAAAAAACCTTATAATATATGGTAATTTGTAGTGTATCAATGAAAATACCTTATAATATAACGTTATATGCAGTGTATCATTGAAAATACCTTATAATATAACGTAATATGCAGTGTATCATTGAAAATACCGTATAATATTTAGTAGTTTATCATTGAAAATACCTTATAATATAACGTAATATGCAGTGTACCATTGAAAATACCTTATAATATATAGTAGTTTATCATTGAAAGTACCTTATAATATAACGTAATATGCAGTGTATCATTGAAAATAGCTTATAATATAACGTAAGATGCAGTGTGTCATCGAAAATACCTTATAATATAACGTAATATGCAGTGTATCATTGAAAATACCTTATAATATATCATAATATGCAGTGTATCATTGAAAATACCATATAATATATCGTAATATGCAGTGTATCATTGCAAATACCTTATAATATAACGTAATATACAGTGTGTCATTGAAAATACCTTATAATATAACGTCATAGGCAGTGTATCATTGAAAAAACCTTATAATATAACGTAATATGCAGTGTATCATTGAAAATACCGTATAATATTTAGTAGTTTATCATTGAAAATACCATATAATATAACGTAATATGCAGTGTGTCATTGAAAATACCTTATAATATACCATAATATGCAGTGTATCATTGAAAATACCTTATAATATAACGTAATATGCAGTGTATCATTGAAAATACCTTATAATATCTCATAATATGCAGTGTATCATTGAAAATACCATATAATATATCGTAATATGCAGTGTATCATTGCAAATACCTTATAATATAACGTAATATGCAGTGTGTCATTGAAAATACCTTATAATATAACGTCATATGCAGTGTATCATTGAAAATACCTTATCATGTATAGTAGTTTACAATTGAAAATACCATATAATATAACGTAATATGCAGTGTATCATTGAAAATACCTTATAATATTACGTAATATGGAGTGTATCATTGAAAATACCTTATAATATAACGTTATATGCAGTGTATCATTGAAAATACCTTATAATATAACGTAATATGCAGTGTATCATTGAAAATACCGTATAATATTTAGTAGTTTATCATTGAAAATACCATATAATATAACGTAATATGTAGTGTATCATTGAAAATACCTTATAATATAACGTAATATGCAGTGTATCATTGAAAATACCTTATAATATAACGTAATATGCAGTGTATCTTTGAAAATACCTTATAATATATAGTAGTTTACCATTGAAAAAGCTTATAATATAACGTAATATGCAGTGTATCGTTGAAAATACCTTATAATATATAGTAGCTTATCATTGAAAATACCTTATAATATATAGTAGTTTATCATTGAAAATACCTTATAATATAACGTAATATGCAGTGTATCATTGAAAATACCTTATGATATAACGTATTATGGAGTGTATCATTGAAAATACCTTATAATATAACGTCATAGGCAGTGTATCATTGAAAAAACCTTATAATATAACGTAATATGCAGTGTATCATTGAAAATACCGTATAATATTTAGTAGTTTATCATTGAAAATACCATATAATATAACGTAATATGCAGTGTGTCATTGAAAATACCTTATAATATACCATAATATGCAGTGTATCATTGAAAATACCTTATAATATAACGTAATATGCAGTGTATCATTGAAAATACCTTATAATATCTCATAATATGCAGTGTATCATTGAAAATACCATATAATATATCGTAATATGCAGTGTATCATTGCAAATACCTTATAATATAACGTAATATGCAGTGTGTCATTGAAAATACCTTATAATATAACGTCATATGCAGTGTATCATTGAAAATACCTTATCATGTATAGTAGTTTACAATTGAAAATACCATATAATATAACGTAATATGCAGTGTATCATTGAAAATACCTTATAATATTACGTAATATGGAGTGTATCATTGAAAATACCTTATAATATAACGTTATATGCAGTGTATCATTGAAAATACCTTATAATATAACGTAATATGCAGTGTATCATTGAAAATACCGTATAATATTTAGTAGTTTATCATTGAAAATACCATATAATATAACGTAATATGTAGTGTATCATTGAAAATACCTTATAATATAACGTAATATGCAGTGTATCATTGAAAATACCTTATAATATAACGTAATATGCAGTGTATCATTGAAAATACCTTATAATATATAGTAGTTTACCATTGAAAAAGCTTATAATATAACGTAATATGCAGTGTATCGTTGAAAATACCTTATAATATATAGTAGCTTATCATTGAAAATACCTTATAATATATAGTAGTTTATCATTGAAAATACCTTATAATATAACGTAATATGCAGTGTATCATTGAAAATACCTTATGATATAACGTATTATGGAGTGTATCATTGAAAATACCATATAATATATCGTAATATGCAGTGTATCATTGAAAATAACTTATAATATAACGTAATATGCAGTGTGTCATTGAAAATACCTTATATATTAATATAACGTAATATGCAGTGTATCATTGAAAATACCTTATAATATACCGTAATATGCAGTGTATCATTTGAAAATACCTTATAATATATGGTAATTTGTAGTGTATCAATGAAAATACCTTATAATATAACGTAATATACAGTGTATCATTGAAAATACCTTATAATATAACGTAGTATGCAGTGTAACATTGAAAACACCTTATAATATCACGTAATATGCAGTGTATCATTGAAAATACCTTATAATATATAGTAGTTTATCATTGAAAATACCTTATAATATAACGTAATATGCAGTGTATCATTGAAAATACCTTATAATATATCATAATATGCAGTTTATCATTGAAAATACCTTATAATATATGGTAATTTGTAGTGTATCACTGAAAATACCTTATAATATAACGTAATATGCAGTGTATCATTGAAAATACCTTATGATATAACGTATTATGCAGTGTATCATTGAAAATACCTTATAATATATGGTAATTTGTAGTGTATCAATGTAAATACCTTATAATATAACGTAATATGCAGTGTATCATTGAAAATACCTTATAATATATCATAATATGCAGTCTATCATTGAAAATACCTTATAATATAACGTAATATGCAGTGTATCATTGAAAATACCTTATGATATATAGTAGTTTAAAATTGAAAATACCATATAATATAACGTAATATGCAGTGTAACCTTGAAAATACCTTATAATATATAGTAGTTTATGATTGAAAATACCTTATAATATATAGCAGTTTATCATTGAAAATACCTAATAATATAACGTAATATGCAGTGTATCATTGAAAACACCTTATAATATAACGTAATATGCAGTGTATCATTGAAAATACCTTATGATATAACGTATTATGCAGAGTATCATTGGAAATACATTATAATATAACGTAATATGCAGTGAATCATTGAAAATACCTTATAATATATAGTAATTTGTAGTTTATCAGTATAAATACCGTATAGTATAACTTAATATGCAGTGTATCTCTGAAAATATCTTAAAAAATAACGTGATATGCAGTCTATCATCGAAAATACCTTATAATATAACGTAATATGCAGTGTATCATTGAAAATACCTTATAATATAACGTAATATGCAGTGTGTCATTGAAAATACCTTATAATATAACGTAATATGCAGTGTATCATTGAAAATACCTTATGATATATAGTAGTTTACAATTGAAAATACCATATAATATAACGAAATATGCAGTGTATCATTGAAAATACCTTATAATATACCATAATATGCAGTGTATCATTGAAAATACCTTATAATATATGGTAATTTGTAGTGTATCATTGAAAACACATTATAATATAACGTAATATGCAGTGTATCATTGAAAATACCTTATGATATAACGTATTATGCAGTGTATCATTGCAAATACCTTATAATATATGGTAATTTGTAGTGTATCAATGAAAATACCTTATAATATAACGTAATATGCAGTGTGTCATTGAAAATGCCTTATAATATAACGTAATATGCAGTGTATCATTGAAAATACCTTGTAATATATAGTAGTTTACCATTGAAAATACCTTATAATATATTATAATATGCAGTGTATCATTGAAAATACCATATAATATATCGTAATATGCAGTGTATCATTGCAAATACCTTATAATATAACGTAATATACAGTGTGTCATTGAAAATACCTTATAATATAACGTCATATGCAGTGTATCATTGAAAATACCTTATGATGTATAGTAGTTTACAATTGAAAATACCATATAATATAACGTAATATGCAGTGTATCATTGAAAATACCTTATAATATTACGTAATATGGAGTGTATCATTGAAAATACCTTATAATATAACGTTATATGCAGTGTATCATTGAAAAAACCTTATAATATAACGTAATATGCAGTGTATCATTGAAAATAGCTTATAATATAACGTAATATGCAGTGTGTCATCGAAAATACCTTATAATATAACGTAATATGCAGTGTATCATTGAAAATACCTTATAATATATCATAATATGCAGTGTATCGTTGAAAATACCTTATAATATAACGTAATATGCAGTGTGTCATCGAAAATACCTTATAATATAACGTAATATGCAGTGTGTCATTGAAAATACCTTATATATTAATATAACGTAATATGCAGTGTATCATTGAAAATACCTTATAATATACCATAATATGCAGTGTATCATTGAAAATACCTTATAATATAACGTAATATGCAGTGTATCATTGAAAATACCTTATAATATCTCATAATATGCAGTGTATCATTGAAAATACCATATAATATATCGTAATATGCAGTGTATCATTGCAAATACCTTATAATATAACGTAATATGCAGTGTGTCATTGAAAATACCTTATAATATAACGTCATATGCAGTGTATCATTGAAAATACCTTATCATGTATAGTAGTTTACAATTGAAAATACCATATAATATAACGTAATATGCAGTGTATCATTGAAAATACCTTATAATATTACGTAATATGGAGTGTATCATTGAAAATACCTTATAATATAACGTTATATGCAGTGTATCATTGAAAATACCTTATAATATAACGTAATATGCAGTGTATCATTGAAAATACCGTATAATATTTAGTAGTTTATCATTGAAAATACCATATAATATAACGTAATATGTAGTGTATCATTGAAAATACCTTATAATATAACGTAATATGCAGTCTATCATTGAAAATACCTTATAGTATAACGTAATATGCAGTGTATCTTTGAAAATACCTTATAATATATAGTAGTTTACCATTGAAAAAGCTTATAATATAACGTAATATGCAGTGTATCGTTGAAAATACCTTATAATATATAGTAGCTTATCATTGAAAATACCTTATAATATATAGTAGTTTATCATTGAAAATACCTTATAATATAACGTAATATGCAGTGTATCATTGAAAATACCTTATGATATAACGTATTATGGAGTGTATCATTGAAAATACCATATAATATATCGTAATATGCAGTGTATCATTGAAAATAACTTATAATATAACGTAATATGCAGTGTGTCATTGAAAATACCTTATATATTAATATAACGTAATATGCAGTGTATCATTGAAAATACCTTATAATATACCGTAATATGCAGTGTATCGTTGAAAATACCTTATAATATAACGTAATATGCAGTGTATCATTGAAAATACCTTATGATATAACGTATTATGCAGTGTATCATTGAAAATACCTTATAATATATGGTAATTTGTAGTGTATCAATGTAAATACCTTATAATATAACGTAATATGCAGTGTATCATTGAAAATACCTTATAATATATCATAATATGCAGTGTATCATTGAAAATACCATATAATATATCGTAATATGCAGTGTATCATTGAAAATACCTTATAATATAACGTAATATGCAGTGTGTCATTGAAAATACCTTATATATTAATATAACGTAATATGCAGTGTATCATTGAAAATACCTTATAATATACCATAATATGCAGTGTATCATTGAAAATACCTTATAATATAACGTAATATGCAGTGTATCATTGAAAATACCTTATAATATATGGTAATTTGTAGTGTATCAATGAAAATACCTTATAATATAACGTAATATACAGTGTATCATTGAAAATACCTTATAATATAACGTAGTATGCAGTGTAACATTGAAAACACCTTATAATATCACGTAATATGCAGTGTATCATTGAAAATACCTTATAATATATAGTAGTTTATCATTGAAAATACCTTATAATATAACGTAATATGCAGTGTATCATTGAAAATACCTTATAATATATCATAATATGCAGTTTATCATTGAAAATACCTTATAATATATGGTAATTTGTAGTGTATCAATAAAAATACCTTATAATATAACGTAATATGCAGTGTATCGTTGAAAATACCTTATAATATAACGTAATATGCAGTGTATCATTGAAAATACCTTATGATATAACGTATTATGCAGTGTATCATTGAAAATACCTTATAATATATGGTAATTTGTAGTGTATCAATGTAAATACCTTATAATATAACGTAATATGCAGTGTATCATTGAAAATACCTTATAATATATCATAATATGCAGTCTATCATTGAAAATACCATATAATATAATCTAAATGCAGAGTATCATTGGAAATACATTATAATATAACGTAATATGCAGTGAATCATTGAAAATACCTTATAATATATAGTAATTTGTAGTTTATCAGTATAAATACCGTATAGTATAACTTAATATGCAGTGTATCTCTGAAAATACCTTATAAAATAACGTGATATGCAGTCTATCATCGAAAATACCTTATAATATAACGTAATATGCAGTGTATCATTGAAAATACCTTATGATGTATAGTAGTTTACAATTGAAAATACCATATAATATAACGTAATATGCAGTGCATCATTGAAAATACCTTATAATATTACGTAATATGGAGTGTATCATTGAAAATACCTTATAATATACAGTAGTTTATCATTGAAAATACCTTATAATATAACGTAATATGCAGTGTATCATTGAAAATACCTTATAATATATCATAATATGCAGTTTATCATTGAAAATACCTTATAATATATGGTAATTTGTAGTGTATCAATGAAAATACCTTATAATATAACGTAATATGCAGTGTATCGTTGAAAATACCTTATAATATAACGTACTATGCAGTGTATCAATGAAAATACCTTACGATATAACGTATTATGCAGTGTATCATTGAAAATACCTTATAATATATGGTAATTTGTAGTGTATCAATGTAAATACCTTATAATATAACGTAATATGCAGTGTATCATTGAAAATACCTTATAATATATCATAATATGCAGTCTATCATTGAAAATACCATATAATATAATCTAAATGCAGAGTATCATTGGAAATACATTATAACGTAGTATGCAGTGTTTCATTGAAAACACCTTATAATATCACGTAATATGCAGTGTATCATTGAAAATACCTTATAATATATAGTAGTTTATCATTGAAAATACCTTATAATATAACGTAATATGCAGTGTATCATTGAAAATACCTTATAATATATCATAATATGCAGTTTATCATTGAAAAAACCTTATAATATATGGTAATTTGTAGTGTATCAATGAAAATACCTTATAATATAACGTAATATGCAGTGTATCGTTGAAAATACCTTATAATATAACGTAATATGCAGTGTATCATTGAAAATACCTTATGATGTATAGTAGTTTACAATTGAAAATACCATATAATATAACGTAATATGCAGTGTATCATTGAAAATACCTTATAATATTACGTAATATGGAGTGTATCATTGAAAATACCTTATAATATAACGTTATATGCAGTGTATCATTGAAAATACCTTATAATATAACGTAATATGCAGTGTATCATTGAAAATACCGTATAATATTTAGTAGTTTATCATTGAAAATACCTTATAATATAACGTAATATGCAGTGTACCATTGAAAATACCTTATAATATATCATAATATGCAGTGTATCATTGAAAATACCTTATAATATATCATAATATGCAGTGTATCATTGAAAATACCATATAATATATCGTAATATGCAGTGTATCATTGCAAATACCTTATAATATAACGTAATATACAGTGTGTCATTGAAAATACCTTATAATATAACGTCATATGCAGTGTATCATTGAAAATACCTTATGATGTATAGTAGTTTACAATTGAAAATACCATATAATATAACGTAATATGCAGTGTATCATTGAAAATACCTTATAATATTACGTAATATGGAGTGTATCATTGAAAATACCTTATAATATAACGTTATATGCAGTGTATCATTGAAAAAACCTTATAATATAACGTAATATGCAGTGTATCATTGAAAATAGCTTATAATATAACGTAATATGCAGTGTGTCATCGAAAATACCTTATAATATAACGTAATATGCAGTGTATCATTGAAAATACCTTATAATATATCATAATATGCAGTCTATCATTGAAAATACCATATAATATAATCTAAATGCAGAGTATCATTGGAAATACATTATAACGTAGTATGCAGTGTAACATTGAAAACACCTTATAATATCACGTAATATGCAGTGTATCATTGAAAATACCTTATAATATATAGTAGTTTATCATTGAAAATACCTTATAATATAACGTAATATGCAGTGTATCATTGAAAATAGCTTATAATATAACGTAATATGCAGTGTGTCATCGAAAATACCTTATAATATAACGTAATATGCAGTGTATCATTGAAAATACCTTATAATATATCATAATATGCAGTGTATCATTGAAAATACCATATAATATATCGTAATATGCAGTGTATCATTGCAAATACCTTATAATATAACGTAATATACAGTGTGTCATTGAAAATACCTTATAATACAACGCATATGCAGTGTATCATTGAAAATACCTTATGATGTATAGTAGTTTACAATTGAAAATACCATATAATATAACGTAATATGCAGTGTATCATTGAAAATAGCTTATAATATAACGTAATATGCAGTGTGTCATCGAAAATACCTTATAATATAACGTAATATGCAGCGTATCATTGAAAATACCTTATAATATATCATAATATGCAGTCTATCATTGAAAATACCATATAATATAATCTAAATGCAGAGTATCATTGGAAATACATTATAACGTAGTATGCAGTGTAACATTGAAAACACCTTATAATATCACGTAATATGCAGTGTATCATTGAAAATACCTTATAATATATAGTAGTTTATCATTGAAAATACCTTATAATATAACGTAATATGCAGTGTATCATTGAAAATACCTTATAATATATCATAATATGCAGTTTATCATTGAAAAAACCTTATAATATATGGTAATTTGTAGTGTATCAATGAAAATACCTTATAATATAACGTAATATGCAGTGTATCGTTGAAAATACCTTATAATATAACGTCATATGCAGTGTATCATTGAAAATACCTTATGATGTATAGTAGTTTACAATTGAAAATACCATATAATATAACGTAATATGCAGTGTATCATTGAAAATACCTTATAATATTACGTAATATGGAGTGTATCATTGAAAATACCTTATAATATAACGTTCTATGCAGTGTATCATTGAAAATACCTTATAATATAACGTAATATGCAGTGTATCATTGAAAATACCGTATAATATTTAGTAGTTTATCATTGAAAATACCTTATAATATAACGTAATATGCAGTGTACCATTGAAAATACCTTATAATATAACGTTATATGCAGTGTATCATTGAAAAAACCTTATAATATAACGTAATATGCAGTGTATCAT
Organism: Lasioglossum lativentre; assembly: GCA_916610255.1. Classification (NCBI taxonomy): domain Eukaryota; kingdom Metazoa; phylum Arthropoda; class Insecta; order Hymenoptera; family Halictidae; genus Lasioglossum; species Lasioglossum lativentre. The sequence continues at coordinate 65,572 of CAKAJI010000557.1, forward strand.
TGAAAATAGCTTATAATATAACGTAATATGCAGTGTGTCATCGAAAATACCTTATAATATAACGTAATATGCAGTGTATCATTGAAAATACCTTATAATATATCATAATATGCAGTGTATCATTGAAAATACCATATAATATATCGTAATATGCAGTGTATCATTGCAAATACCTTATAATATAACGTAATATACAGTGTGTCATTGAAAATACCTTATAATATATCATAATATGCAGTGTATCATTGAAAATACCATATAATATATCGTAATATGCAGTGTATCATTGCAAATACCTTATAATATAACGTAATATACAGTGTGTCATTGAAAATACCTTATAATATAACGTCATATGCAGTGTATCATTGAAAATACCTTATGATGTATAGTAGTTTACAATTGAAAATACCATATAATATAACGTAATATGCAGTGTATCATTGAAAATACCTTATAATATTACGTAATATGGAGTGTATCATTGAAAATACCTTATAATATAACGTTATATGCAGTGTATCATTGAAAATACCTTATAATATAACGTAATATGCAGTGTATCATTGAAAATACCGTATAATATTTAGTAGTTTATCATTGAAAATACCTTATAATATAACGTAATATGTAGTGTATCATTGAAAATACCTTATAATATAACGTAATATGCAGTGTATCATTGAAAATACCTTATAATATAACGTAATATGCAGTGTATCATTGAAAATACCGTATAATATATAGTAGTGTATCATTGAAAATACCTTATAATATATCATAATATGCAGTGTATCATTGAAAATACCATATAATATATCGTAATATGCAGTGTATCATTGCAAATACCTTATAATATAACGTAATATACAGTGTGTCATTGAAAATACCTTATAATATAACGCATATGCAGTGTATCATTGAAAATACCTTATGATGTATAGTAGTTTACAATTGAAAATACCATATAATATAACGTAATATGCAGTGTATCATTGAAAATACCTTATAATATTACGTAATATGGAGTGTATCATTGAAAATACCTTATAATATAACGTTATATGCAGTGTATCATTGAAAAAACCTTATAATATAACGTAATATGCAGTGTATCATTGAAAATAGCTTATAATATAACGTAATATGCAGTGTGTCATCGAAAATACCTTATAATATAACGTAATATGCAGTGTATCATTGAAAATACCTTATAATATATCATAATATGCAGTGTATCATTGAAAATACCATATAATATATCGTAATATGCAGTGTATCATTGCAAATACCTTATAATATAACGTAATATGCAGTGTGTCATTGAAAATACCTTATAATATAACGTCATATGCAGTGTATCATTGAAAATACCTTATGATGTATAGTAGTTTACAATTGAAAATACCATATAATATAACGTAATATGCAGTGTATCATTGAAAATACCTTATAATATAACGTAATATGCAGTGTATCATTGAAAATACCTTATAATATAACGTAATATGCAGTGTATCATTGAAAATACCTTATAATATATCATAATATGCAGTTTATCATTGAAAATACCTTATAATATATGGTAATTTGTAGTGTATCAATGAAAATACCTTATAATATAACGTTATATGCAGTGTATCATTGAAAAAACCTTATAATATAACGTAATATGCAGTGTATCATTGAAAATAGCTTATAATATAACGTAATATGCAGTGTATCATTGAAAATACCTTATAATATATAGTAGTTTATCATTGAAAATACCTTATAATATAACGTAATATGCAGTGTATCATTGAAAATACCTTATAATATATCATAATATGCAGTTTATCATTGAAAAAACCTTATAATATATGGTAATTTGTAGTGTATCAATGAAAATACCTTATAATATAACGTAATATGCAGTGTATCGTTGAAAATACCTTATAATATAACGTAATATGCAGTGTATCATTGAAAATACCTTATGATGTATAGTAGTTTACAATTGAAAATACCATATAATATAACGTAATATGCAGTGTATCATTGAAAATACCTTATAATATTACGTAATATGGAGTGTATCATTGAAAATACCTTATAATATAACGTTATATGCAGTGTATCATTGAAAATACCTTATAATATAACGTAATATGCAGTGTATCATTGAAAATACCGTATAATATTTAGTAGTTTATCATTGAAAATACCTTATAATATAACGTAATATGTAGTGTATCATTGAAAATACCTTATAATATAACGTAATATGCAGTGTATCATTGAAAATACCTTATAATATAACGTAATATGCAGTGTATCATTGAAAATACCGTATAATATCTAGTAGTGTATCATTGAAAATACCTTATAATATATCATAATATGCAGTGTATCATTGAAAATACCATATAATATATCGTAATATGCAGTGTATCATTGCAAATACCTTATAATATAACGCATATGCAGTGTATCATTGAAAATACCTTATGATGTATAGTAGTTTACAATTGAAAATACCATATAATATAACGTAATATGCAGTGTATCATTGAAAATACCTTATAATATTACGTAATATGGAGTGTATCATTGAAAATACCTTATAATATAACGTTATATGCAGTGTATCATTGAAAATACCTTATAATATAACGTAATATGCAGTGTATCATTGCAAATACCTTATAATATAACGTAATATACAGTGTGTCATTGAAAATACCTTATAATATAACGTCATATGCAGTGTATCATTGAAAATACCTTATGATGTATAGTAGTTTACAATTGAAAATACCATATAATATAACGTAATATGCAGTGTATCATTGAAAATACCTTATAATATAACGTAATATGCAGTGTATCATTGAAAATACCTTATAATATAACGTAATATGCAGTGTATCATTGAAAATACCTTATAATATAACGTAATATGCAGTGTATCATTGAAAATACCGTATAATATTTAGTAGTTTATCATTGAAAATACCTTATAATATAACGTAATATGCAGTGTACCATTGAAAATACCTTATAATATATAGTAGTTTATCATTGAAAATACCTTATAATATAACGTAATATGCAGTGTATCATTGAAAATAGCTTATAATATAACGTAATATGCAGTGTGTCATCGAAAATACCTTATATATTAATATAACGTAATATGCAGTGTATCATTGAAAATACCTTATAATATACCATAATATGCAGTGTATCATTGAAAATGCCTTATATATTAATATAACGTAATATGCAGTGTATCATTGAAAATACCTTATAATATACCATAATATGCAGTGTATCATTGAAAATACCTTATAATATATCATAATATGCAGTTTATCATTGAAAAAACCTTATAATATATGGTAATTTGTAGTGTATCAATGAAAATACCTTATAATATAACGTAATATGCAGTGTATCGTTGAAAATACCTTATAATATAACGTCATATGCAGTGTATCATTGAAAATACCTTATGATGTATAGTAGTTTACAATTGAAAATACCATATAATATAACGTAATATGCAGTGTATCATTGAAAATACCTTATAATATTACGTAATATGGAGTGTATCATTGAAAATACCTTATAATATAACGTTCTATGCAGTGTATCATTGAAAATACCTTATAATATAACGTAATATGCAGTGTATCATTGAAAATACCGTATAATATTTAGTAGTTTATCATTGAAAATACCTTATAATATAACGTAATATGCAGTGTACCATTGAAAATACCTTATAATATAACGTTATATGCAGTGTATCATTGAAAAAACCTTATAATATAACGTAATATGCAGTGTATCATTGAAAATAGCTTATAATATAACGTAATATGCAGTGTGTCATCGAAAATACCTTATAATATAACGTAATATGCAGTGTATCATTGAAAATACCTTATAATATATCATAATATGCAGTGTATCATTGAAAATACCATATAATATATCGTAATATGCAGTGTATCATTGCAAATACCTTATAATATAACGTAATATACAGTGTGTCATTGAAAATACCTTATAATATATCATAATATGCAGTGTATCATTGAAAATACCATATAATATATCGTAATATGCAGTGTATCATTGCAAATACCTTATAATATAACGTAATATACAGTGTGTCATTGAAAATACCTTATAATATAACGTCATATGCAGTGTATCATTGAAAATACCGTATAATATTTAGTAGTTTATCATTGAAAATACCTTATAATATAACGTAATATGTAGTGTATCATTGAAAATACCTTATAATATAACGTAATATGCAGTGTATCATTGAAAATACCTTATAATATAACGTAATATGCAGTGTATCATTGAAAATACCGTATAATATCTAGTAGTGTATCATTGAAAATACCTTATAATATATCATAATATGCAGTGTATCATTGAAAATACCATATAATATATCGTAATATGCAGTGTATCATTGCAAATACCTTATAATATAACGTAATATACAGTGTGTCATTGAAAATACCTTATAATATAACGCATATGCAGTGTATCATTGAAAATACCTTATGATGTATAGTAGTTTACAATTGAAAATACCATATAATATAACGTAATATGCAGTGTATCATTGAAAATACCTTATAATATTACGTAATATGGAGTGTATCATTGAAAATACCTTATAATATAACGTTATATGCAGTGTATCATTGAAAAAACCTTATAATATAACGTAATATGCAGTGTATCATTGAAAATAGCTTATAATATAACGTAATATGCAGTGTGTCATCGAAAATACCTTATAATATAACGTAATATGCAGTGTATCATTGAAAATACCTTATAATATATCATAATATGCAGTGTATCATTGAAAATACCATATAATATATCGTAATATGCAGTGTATCATTGCAAATACCTTATAATATAACGTAATATGCAGTGTGTCATTGAAAATACCTTATAATATAACGTCATATGCAGTGTATCATTGAAAATACCTTATGATGTATAGTAGTTTACAATTGAAAATACCATATAATATAACGTAATATGCAGTGTATCATTGAAAATACCTTATAATATAACGTAATATGCAGTGTATCATTGAAAATACCTTATAATATAACGTAATATGCAGTGTATCATTGAAAATACCTTATAATATATCATAATATGCAGTTTATCATTGAAAATACCTTATAATATATGGTAATTTGTAGTGTATCAATGAAAATACCTTATAATATAACGTTATATGCAGTGTATCATTGAAAAAACCTTATAATATAACGTAATATGCAGTGTATCATTGAAAATAGCTTATAATATAACGTAATATGCAGTGTATCATTGAAAATACCTTATAATATATAGTAGTTTATCATTGAAAATACCTTATAATATAACGTAATATGCAGTGTATCATTGAAAATACCTTATAATATATCATAATATGCAGTTTATCATTGAAAAAACCTTATAATATATGGTAATTTGTAGTGTATCAATGAAAATACCTTATAATATAACGTAATATGCAGTGTATCGTTGAAAATACCTTATAATATAACGTAATATGCAGTGTATCATTGAAAATACCTTATGATGTATAGTAGTTTACAATTGAAAATACCATATAATATAACGTAATATGCAGTGTATCATTGAAAATACCTTATAATATTACGTAATATGGAGTGTATCATTGAAAATACCTTATAATATAACGTTATATGCAGTGTATCATTGAAAATACCTTATAATATAACGTAATATGCAGTGTATCATTGAAAATACCGTATAATATTTAGTAGTTTATCATTGAAAATACCTTATAATATAACGTAATATGTAGTGTATCATTGAAAATACCTTATAATATAACGTAATATGCAGTGTATCATTGAAAATACCTTATAATATAACGTAATATGCAGTGTATCATTGAAAATACCGTATAATATCTAGTAGTGTATCATTGAAAATACCTTATAATATATCATAATATGCAGTGTATCATTGAAAATACCATATAATATATCGTAATATGCAGTGTATCATTGCAAATACCTTATAATATAACGCATATGCAGTGTATCATTGAAAATACCTTATGATGTATAGTAGTTTACAATTGAAAATACCATATAATATAACGTAATATGCAGTGTATCATTGAAAATACCTTATAATATTACGTAATATGGAGTGTATCATTGAAAATACCTTATAATATAACGTTATATGCAGTGTATCATTGAAAATACCTTATAATATAACGTAATATGCAGTGTATCATTGCAAATACCTTATAATATAACGTAATATACAGTGTGTCATTGAAAATACCTTATAATATAACGTCATATGCAGTGTATCATTGAAAATACCTTATGATGTATAGTAGTTTACAATTGAAAATACCATATAATATAACGTAATATGCAGTGTATCATTGAAAATACCTTATAATATAACGTAATATGCAGTGTATCATTGAAAATACCTTATAATATAACGTAATATGCAGTGTATCATTGAAAATACCTTATAATATATCATAATATGCAGTTTATCATTGAAAATACCTTATAATATATGGTAATTTGTAGTGTATCAATGAAAATACCTTATAATATAACGTAATATGCAGTGTGTCATCGAAAATACCTTATAATATAACGTAATATGCAGTGTATCATTGAAAATACCTTATGATGTATAGTAGTTTACAATTGAAAATACCATATAATATAACGTAATATGCAGTGCATCATTGAAAATACCTTATAATATTACGTAATATGGAGTGTATCATTGAAAATACCTTATAATATAACGTTATATGCAGTGTATCATTGAAAATACCTTATAATATAACGTAATATGCAGTGTATCATTGAAAATACCGTATAATATTTAGTAGTTTATCATTGAAAATACCTTATAATATAACGTAATATGCAGTGTACCATTGAAAATACCTTATAATATATAGTAGTTTATCATTGAAAATACCTTATAATATAACGTAATATGCAGTGTATCATTGAAAATAGCTTATAATATAACGTAATATGCAGTGTGTCATCGAAAATACCTTATAATATAACGTAATATGCAGTGTATCATTGAAAATACCTTATAATATATCATAATATGCAGTGTATCATTGAAAATACCATATAATATATCGTAATATGCAGTGTATCATTGCAAATACCTTATAATATAACGTAATATACAGTGTGTCATTGAAAATACCTTATAATATAACGTCATATGCAGTGTATCATTGAAAATACCTTATGATGTATAGTAGTTTACAATTGAAAATACCATATAATATAACGTAATATGCAGTGTATCATTGAAAATACCTTATAATATTACGTAATATGGAGTGTATCATTGAAAATACCTTATAATATAACGTTATATGCAGTGTATCATTGAAAAAACCTTCTAATATAACGTAATATGCAGTGTATCATTGAAAATAGCTTATAATATAACGTAATATGCAGTGTGTCATTGAAAATACCTTATATATTAATATAACGTAATATGCAGTGTATCATTGAAAATACCTTATAATATACCATAATATGCAGTGTATCATTGAAAATACCTTATAATATAACGTAATATGCAGTGTATCATTGAAAATACCTTATAATATATGGTAATTTGTAGTGTATCAATGAAAATACCTTATAATATAACGTAATATACAGTGTATCATTGAAAATACCTTATAATATAACGTAGTGTGCAGTGTAACATTGAAAACACCTTATAATATCACGTAATATGCAGTGTATCATTGAAAATACCTTATAATATATAGTAGTTTATCATTGAAAATACCTTATAATATAACGTAATATGCAGTGTATCATTGAAAATACCTTATAATATATCATAATATGCAGTTTATCATTGAAAATACCTTATAATATATGGTAATTTGTAGTGTATCAATGAAAATACCTTATAATATATAGTAGTTTATCATTGAAAATACCTTATAATATAACGTAATATGCAGTGTATCATTGAAAATAGCTTATAATATAACGTAATATGCAGTGTGTCATCGAAAATACCTTATAATATAACGTAATATGCAGTGTATCATTGAAAATACCTTATAATATATCATAATATGCAGTGTATCATTGAAAATACCATATAATATATCGTAATATGCAGTGTATCATTGCAAATACCTTATAATATAACGTAATATACAGTGTGTCATTGAAAATACCTTATAATATAACGTCATATGCAGTGTATCATTGAAAATACCTTATGATGTATAGTAGTTTACAATTGAAAATACCATATAATATAACGTAATATGCAGTGTATCATTGAAAATAGCTTATAATATAACGTAATATGCAGTGTGTCATTGAAAATACCTTATATATTAATATAACGTAATATGCAGTGTATCATTGAAAATACCTTATAATATACCATAATATGCAGTGTATCATTGAAAATACCTTATAATATAACGTAATATGCAGTGTATCATTGAAAATACCTTATAATATATGGTAATTTGTAGTGTATCAATGAAAATACCTTATAATATAACGTAATATACAGTGTATCATTGAAAATACCTTATAATATAACGTAGTGTGCAGTGTAACATTGAAAACACCTTATAATATCACGTAATATGCAGTGTATCATTGAAAATACCTTATAATATATAGTAGTTTATCATTGAAAATACCTTATAATATAACGTAATATGCAGTGTATCATTGAAAATACCTTATAATATATCATAATATGCAGTTTATCATTGAAAATACCTTATAATATATGGTAATTTGTAGTGTATCAATGAAAATACCTTATAATATATAGTAGTTTATCATTGAAAATACCTTATAATATAACGTAATATGCAGTGTATCATTGAAAATACCTTATAATATAACGTAATATGCAGTGTGTCATCGAAAATACCTTATAATATAACGTAATATGCAGTGTATCATTGAAAATACCTTATAATATATCATAATATGCAGTGTATCATTGAAAATACCATATAATATATCGTAATATGCAGTGTATCATTGCAAATACCTTATAATATAACGTAATATACAGTGTGTCATTGAAAATACCTTATAATATAACGTCATATGCAGTGTATCATTGAAAATACCTTATGATGTATAGTAGTTTACAATTGAAAATACCATATAATATAACGTAATATGCAGTGTATCATTGAAAATACCTTATAATATTACGTAATATGGAGTGTATCATTGAAAATACCTTATAATATAACGTTATATGCAGTGTATCATTGAAAAAACCTTATAATATAACGTAATATGCAGTGTATCATTGAAAATAGCTTATAATATAACGTAATATGCAGTGTGTCATTGAAAATACCTTATATATTAATATAACGTAATATGCAGTGTATCATTGAAAATACCTTATAATATACCATAATATGCAGTGTATCATTGAAAATACCTTATAATATATAGTAGTTTATCATTGAAAATACCTTATAATATAACGTAATATGCAGTGTATCATTGAAAATACCTTATAATATATCATAATATGCAGTTTATCATTGAAAATACCTTATAATATATGGTAATTTGTAGTGTATCAATGAAAATACCTTATAATATAACGTAATATGCAGTGTATCGTTGAAAATACCTTATAATATAACGTAATATGCAGTGTATCAATGAAAATACCTTATGATATAACGTATTATGCAGTGTATCATTGAAAATACCTTATAATATATGGTAATTTGTAGTGTATCAATGTAAATACCTTATAATATAACGTAATATGCAGTGTATCATTGAAAATACCTTATAATATATCATAATATGCAGTGTATCATTGAAAATACCATATAATATATCGTAATATGCAGTGTATCATTGAAAATACCTTATAATATAACGTAATATGCAGTGTGTCATTGAAAATACCTTATATATTAATATAACGTAATATGCAGTGTATCATTGAAAATACCTTATAATATACCATAATATGCAGTGTATCATTGAAAATACCTTATAATATAACGTAATATGCAGTGTATCATTGAGAATACCTTATAATATATAGTAGTTTATCATTGAAAATACCTTATAATATAACGTAATGTGCAGTGTATCATTGAAAATACCTTATAATATATAGTAGTTTATCATTGAAAATACCTTATAATATAACGTAATGTGCAGTGTATCATTGAAAATACCTTATAATATATCATAATATGCAGTTTATCATTGAAAAAACCTTATAATATATGGTAATTTGTAGTGTATCAATGAAAATACCTTATAATATAACGTAATATGCAGTGTATCGTTGAAAATACCTTATAATATAACGTAATATGCAGTGTATCATTGAAAATACCTTATGATGTATAGTAGTTTACAATTGAAAATACCATATAATGTAACGTAATATGCAGTGTATCATTGAAAATACCTTATAATATTACGTAATATGGAGTGTATCATTGAAAATACCTTATAATATAACGTTATATGCAGTGTATCATTGAAAATACCTTATAATATAACGTAATATGCAGTGTATCATTGAAAATACCGTATAATATTTAGTAGTTTATCATTGAAAATACCTTATAATATAACGTAATATGCAGTGTACCATTGAAAATACCTTATAATATATAGTAGTTTATCATTGAAAATCTATATATATAAAAATGGATGTTTGTATATATATGATTAAGAAACTTCGAAACTGTTTAACCGATCAACATGAAACTTGGCACGTATATGTGTTTTTTCGGGGAGAAGGTTTTTACGCTGTTCAATTTTTTTTATCTCGCCGCTGTAGATGGCGCTGCAATACATCAAATTATATACCGTTGAACCTATCGCTATGAAAATTGGTATACATAGGTATTTGAGCACGAGGAATATTTTCCAGCTATCCACTTTGTTGTAACTCGCCATCATATTGACGACAAAACACAATCTATATATATAAAAATGGATGTTTGTAAAGATATATATGTATATGATTAATAGACTTCGAAACTGTTTAACCGATCAACATGAAACTTGGCACGTATATGTGTTTTTTCGGGGAGAAGGTTTTTACGCTGTTCAATTTTTTTTATCTCGCCGCTGTAGATGGCGCTGCAATACATCAAATTATATACCGTTGAACCTATCGCTATGAAAATTGGTATACATAGGTATTTGAGCACGAGGAATATTTTCCAGCTATCCACTTTGTTGTAACTCGCCATCATATTGACGACAAAACACAATCTATATATATAAAAATGGATGTTTGTAAAGATATATATGTATATGATTAATAGACTTCGAAACTGTTTGACCGATCAACATGAAACTTGGCACGTATATGTGTTTTTTCGGGGAGAAGGTTTTTACGCTGTTCAATTTTTTTTATCTCGCCGCTGTAGATGGCGCTGCAATACATCAAATTATATACCGTTGAACCTATCGCTATGAAAATTGGTATACATAGGTATTTGAGCACGAGGAATATTTTCCAGCTATCCACTTTGTTGTAACTCGCCATCATATTGACGACAAAACACAATTATATATATAAAAATGGATGTTTGTAAAGATATATATGTATATGATTAATAGACTTCGAAACTGTTTGACCGATCAACATGAAACTTGGTACGTATATGTGTTTTTTCGGGGAGAAGGTTTTTACGCTGTTCAATTTTTTTTATCTCGCCGCTGTAGATGGCGCTGCAATACATCAAATTATATACCGTTGAACCTATCTCTATGAAAATTGGTATACATAGGTATTTGAGCACGAGGAATATTTTCCAGCTATCCACACCTCGCCGTTGTAGATGGCGCTGCAATACATCAACTTCTATACCGTTGAATCTATTTCTATGAAAATTGGTATACATAGGTATTGAGCACGAGAAATATTTTCCCGCTATCCACTTTGTTGTAACTCACCATCATATTGACGAGAAAACAGAATAATTTATGATTTTTAATGTTTTAATGTTTGAAATGCCCTCCAAAAAATCAAACATTGGTAGAAGAACCAGACATACGCGGCAAGTGTCATCCAGTAGAGCTGCTGAAACATCTGAAGAGCGAGTGGCACGAGTTGAAAACCTACGAGTGCGAGCTTCTACAACAAGAGCTGTTGAAACATTTGAAGAGCGAGATACACGACGTGAAGGTCAACGCTTACGGCAGAATCGATCAACCCCCAAAAAATCAAACATTGGAAGAAGTACCAGACATACGCGGCAAGTGTCAGCCAGTAGAGCTGCTGAAACATCTAAAGAGCTGTTGAAACATTAGAAGAGCGAGTCGCACGAGTTGAAATCCTACGAGTGCGAGCTTCTACATCAAGAGCTGCTGAAACATCTGAAGAGCGAGATACACGACGTCAAGGTCAACGCTTACGGCAGAGTCGATCAAGAACGAGAATCGATCTCAAGAAAGCGGCGTTCAATTACAATAAAAACTTTGATTACAGAATGCATCACGATGTTGCCATCGGACCAATGACTAATTTGTGCTTTCATTGTCGCGCTTTGAAGTTTCAGAAAGAATCGCCTGGCATGTGTTGCTCTAATGGCAAAATCAACTTGCCACCACTGGCTGAGGTACCAGAACCACTTTTAACTTATGTGGCTGGAGTTACTCGGGAGTCCAAACACTTTCTACAGCATATTCGTAAATACAACTCATGCTTTCAAATGACATCGTTTGGAGCAACGAATATTGTGAGATATGGTAATTTCATGCCCACATTCAAAGTCCAAGGACAAGTGTATCATCAAATTGGTTCACTTCTTCCAGTAACCGATGAAGATCCACAGTTTTTGCAAATTTATTTCATGGACAATGTCGAGGAAGAGGTTGATCGACGATGCACATTTAGTGCAGTAACAGATCGAAGAATTATTGCTAAATTACGAGCATTATTCCACGAACATAACTGTTTGGTCCGAGATTTCAAATCCGCATTAGAGGATGTGAGAGCGGATGATTTAAAAGTCATTATCAGGGCAGACAAAACGCCATTGAATGAGCATGAAAGACGTTTCAATGCTCCAACGGCCACTGAAGTAGCAGCTGTAATTGTCGGAACAGAGATTACCCGCCGAGATATTGTTATCAGCAGACGAGATCAAACCAAGCAACGTGTTGCTGAAACACACCGATCGTACGATGCCCTTCAATATCCAATACTGTTTCCGCGAGGAGAAGACGGATATCATTTCGAAGTTTATCAAACTAATCCCATCACAGGTGCTGCGACAACGAAAAGAGTCAGTTGTATGGATTTTTATGCATACCGAATCATGATTCGTTCCCAACAATGTAACCATATTCTGAAGTGTCGTCAACTTTTCCAACAATTCATCGTTGATATGTACGCTAAAGTTGAAAGTGAACGACTCAATTACATTCGTTACAATCAATCGAAGCTTCGAGTCGAAGATTACATTCATTTGCGAGATGCAATTGCGAATAGTGGAACAGTTGCTAACATTGGACAAATGGTTATACTTCCAGCTTCGTATACTGGAAGTCCAAGACATATGCAAGTATATACTCAGGATGCTCTAACATATGTTCGCAAATACGGACGTCCAGATCTTTTTATCACGTTCACATGCAATCCATCTTGGACTGAAATCAAAGATTTACTTTTACTTGGTCAGCAACCATTCCATCGGCATGACCTCACAGCGAGAGTTTTCAAACAAAAATTAATACGTTTTATGGATCTCATCACTAAGAATCATATATACGGAGAAACTCGCTGCTGGATGTATTCGATTGAATGGCAGAAAAGAGGTCTACCACATGCCCATATCTTAATTTGGTTGGTTGAAAGAATTGCTCGAACTCAAATTGACGATATTATTAATGCTGAACTGCCCGATCCAGAAGAAGATCCAGAATTATTTGAAATTGTCAAAAAACATATGATTCACGGACCATGTGGACTATACAACCCACATTCACCATGCATGAAAGATGGAAAATGCACTAAAAAGTATCCACGTCAAATGATACAAGAAACACAGACTGGTGGCGATGGTTATCCGCTGTACAGACGACGAAAACCAGATGATGGAGGACACACAACAACTATCAAAATCAATAACGTTTATTTCGAAATTGATAACCAGTGGATTGTGCCCTATTCTCCTATTCTTTCCAAATCATTCAATGCGCATATCAACGTGGAAGTCTGCAATTCAGTTAAATCAATTAAATACATATGTAAATATGTGAATAAAGGCAGCGATATGGCAGTTTTCGGACTTGCGAATCCCAATACTCCCGTTAATGAAGTAGAACAATTTCAAATGGGACGTTATATTAGTAGTAATGAAGCTGTATGGCGAATTCTTGGATTCGATATTCATGAACGCTTTCCTGCTGTTGTACATCTCAGTGTTCACTTGGAAAACGGTCAACGAGTCTACTTCACGGAAGTGAATGCACTCCACAGAGCTGCAGACCCACCAAACACAACGTTGACCGCTTTTTTCCAATTGTGTGCAGCTGACGAATTCGCGAAAACGCTGTTATATCATGAAGTCCCGCAATATTACACTTGGAATCAATCGACGAAGAAATTTTACAGAAGAAAACGAGGCGCCAGGCATTCTTCAATAGCTGGCATATTTTTCTCTGGAACATTGGGACGAGTATATACTGTTCATCCGAATAATAGTGAATGCTACTATTTGCGAATGCTGCTTCACGTGGTCAAAGGACCAACATCGTTTCAAGCAGTCAAAACCATCGATGGTCAAGTATGCCAGACATACAGAGAAACATGTTTCAAACTTGGTTTGCTTGAAAATGATCAACATTGGGACAACACATTGACAGAAGCATCTGAAACACGTCATGCTCACCAAATACGAAATCTGTTCGCCATAATCTTGACAACCTGTGCGCCATCTGATCCGAAAGATCTATGGGAAAAACACAAAGAAAATATGAGCGAAGACATACTTCTCCGAGAACGCAGAGACAACCCCGGCCTGGATGTACAATATTCGGAAGATATTTATAATGAAGCCTTGATATTGCTTGAGGATATGTGTTTGTCGATTAACAACAAACTTCTTAATCAGCTTGGGCTATTTACACCGGACCGTAACAGAAACGATGTTGTTGATAGAGACGTATTGCGAGAAAAACAATATGATGTCGATGCGCTACAAGTTTATGTTGAGGCTCAGAAAAGGCTCTTAACACATGATCAACGACTCGCGTACGATACAGTTATGGAGTATGTACGAGGCGGAAATGGTGGACTCCTTTTTCTTGATGCACCAGGAGGCACAGGAAAAACATTTCTACTCAATTTAATACTCGCCGAAATTCGAATGAAGAATGAGATTGCTGTGGCTGTAGCATCATCGGGGATTGCAGCAACACTACTTGATGGAGGACGCACGGCGCATTCGGCTTTCAAGCTGCCATTAAATCTAAATCTTGCTACAGATCCGCTTTGTAACATTGGAAAAACATCTGGAATGGCAACTGTATTGAAAAAATGCAAAATCATTATTTGGGATGAATGTACCATGATACATAAGAAAGGACTTGAAGCACTTGATCGTACTCTACGAGATTTTCGAAGCGATCAACATCAAATGGGCGGAGCTCTGATATTGCTCGCCGATGATTTCCGTCAAACTTTGCCCGTCATTCTAAGATCGACACCAGCAGACGAGCTGAACGCATGCCTGAAGAATTCGGCTCTTTGGAGACATGTGAAGAAAATTACACTTTCAACCAATATGCGTGTGCATTTACTTGGAAATGATATTTCTGCACAAATATTCGTCAAGCAACTTTTAGATATGGGCAATGGCAAACTTCCGGTTATTCCTGAAACACAGGAGATATCGTTCCCACAAAACTTCTGTCAACTTCAATCATCAATTGAAGATCTTGAAATGAAGGTTTTTCCGAACATCGTTAACAACTTCAGGAATCACAATTGGCTATCCGAGAGAGCTATTTTAGCTCCAAAAAATGATGACGTTAATCGAATCAATAACAGGATTCAATTGAAAATTCCTGGTGTGGTTACCAAATATAAATCCATCGATACAGTTACAGAAGAGGATCAAGCGGTAAATTATCCAATAGAATTTCTGAATTCATTGGAGCCTGCTGGAATGCCACCACACATATTAACGTTGAAAGTTGGTTCACCAATACTGCTCCTTCGGAATCTCAACACGCCAAAGTTGTGCAACGGAACTAGACTTTCAGTGAAAAAACTGATGCCGAATGTGATTGAAGCAACAATAATTAACGGCAAATGTAAAGGAGATGTGCTTATTCCACGCATTCCAATGATTCCCACTGATTTGCCCTTCACATTCAAACGACTGCAGTTTCCTGTGCGTCTTGCTTTCGCGATGACAATCAACAAAGCTCAAGGGCAGTCACTGCGCGTTGTCGGATTAAATTTAGAAAATCCATGTTTTTCGCATGGCCAACTATATGTCGCTTGCTCCAGAGTAGGAACTCCAAAATGTCTATACATATATACACCAAATCAAAAAACCAAAAATATTGTTTATCCACTCGCCTTACGCTAAATGTTAGCATTAGTTTAAATTGTTTAATGACCAAAATCTAAATTTGGGTGGCGTTTTCAAGGTCATTTGAAGGTCAACTTTGTTTTTTCAAATGGGTAAAAAGTGCGCGGATAAAAAAAAGTATCCTACGAAAATTATTGGTCTTTTTACGTACAATAAGATCCCATAATAAAAAATATAGGTTTCCATTTGAAAAAACAAAGTTGACCTTAAAATGACCTTGAACACGCCACCCAAATAAAAAACTGATACTGCCCCCCCTTTCCCTCTCGAAATTCTTGGATACGTGTTGCACACTTTTTTAATATCTTTCATATTTTTCGAGATATTCGGCTGGAAAGTTTTCAAATGAACACCCGGTATAATAAAATCGTGTCCGTCTGTCTGTGTGTGACGACATCAACTGAGAACGGCTGAACGTAGAAAGCTGGGGTTTGAACCATTAGAGGCGGCGTTTCTTCGAGAAGGTTTTAGAGCAAACCGCATTCGAAAAAGTCTATTTGTTCATAAGTTGTGACGTCATTACTGATCAAAGATAACTTTTTCGCCCACTTTGGGCACGTTACTGTTTATAAACTGGTTGCACCTGTATTCAATTTGACAGAGCGAGGGAGTGAGAGAGAGGGAGGGAGAGGGAGAGAGAGGGGGAACTTGTGGAAAGGGGAAGAGAGGGGAAAAGTGACAGGTAAAAACATGCTTTTAAAAAATACTGAGCCACAGCAACGCGTGGCGGGGGAAAGCTAGTACCTTATAATATAACGTAATATGCAGTGTATCATTGAAAATAGCTTATAATATAACGTAATATGCAGTGTGTCATCGAAAATACCTTATAATATAACGTAATATGCAGTGTATCATTGAAAATACCTTATAATATATCATAATATGCAGTGTATCATTGAAAATACCATATAATATATCGTAATATGCAGTGTATCATTGCAAATACCTTATAATATAACGTAATATACAGTGTGTCATTGAAAATACCTTATAATATAACGTCATATGCAGTGTATCATTGAAAATACCTTATGATGTATAGTAGTTTACAATTGAAAATACCATATAATATAACGTAATATGCAGTGTATCATTGAAAATACCTTATAATATATGGTAATTTGTAGTGTATCAATGAAAATACCTTATAATATAACGTAATATACAGTGTATCATTGAAAATACCTTATAATATAACGTAGTATGCAGTGTAACATTGAAAACACCTTATAATATCACGTAATATGCAGTGTATCATTGAAAATACCTTATAATATATAGTAGTTTATCATTGAAAATACCTTATAATTTAACGTAATATGCAGTGTATCATTGAAAATACCTTATAATATATCATAATATGCAGTTTATCATTGAAAAAACCTTATAATATATGGTAATTTGTAGTGTATCAATGAAAATACCTTATAATATAACGTAATATGCAGTGTATCGTTGAAAATACCTTATAATATAACGTAATATGCAGTGTATCATTGAAAATACCTTATGATGTATAGTAGTTTACAATTGAAAATACCATATAATATAACGTAATATGCAGTGTATCATTGAAAATACCTTATAATATTACGTAATATGGAGTGTATCATTGAAAATACCTTATAATAAAACGTTATATGCAGTGTATCATTGAAAATACCTTATAATATAACGTAATATGCAGTGTATCATTGAAAATACCGTATAATATTTAGTAGTTTATCATTGAAAATACCTTATAATATAACGTAATATGCAGTGTACCATTGAAAATACCTTATAATATATAGTAGTTTATCATTGAAAATACCTTATAATATAACGTAATATGCAGTGTATCATTGAAAATAGCTTATAATATAACGTAATATGCAGTGTGTCATCGAAAATACCTTATAATATAACGTAATATGCAGTGTATCATTGAAAATACCTTATAATATATCATAATATGCAGTGTATCATTGAAAATACCTTATAATATAACGTCATATGCAGTGTATCATTGAAAATACCTTATGATGTATAGTAGTTTACAATTGAAAATACCATATAATATAACGTAATATGCAGTGTATCATTGAAAATACCTTATAATATTACGTAATATGGAGTGTATCATTGAAAATACCTTATAATATAACGTAATATGCAGTGTATCATTGAAAATACCTTATAATATATAGTAGTTTATCATTGAAAATACCTTATAATATAACGTAATATGCAGTGTGTCATTGAAAATACCTTATAATATATCATAATATGCAGTTTATCATTGAAAATACCTTATAATATATGGTAATTTGTAGTGTATCAATGAAAATACCTTATAATATAACGTAATATGCAGTGTATCGTTGAAAATACCTTATAATATAACGTAATATGCAGTGTATCATTGAAAATACCTTATGATGTATAGTAGCTTACAATTGAAAATACCATATAATATAACGTAATATGCAGTGTATCATTGAAAATACCTTATAATATTACGTAATATGGAGTGTATCATTGAAAATACCTTATAATATAACGTTATATGCAGTGTATCATTGAAAATACCTTATAATATAACGTAATATGCAGTGTATCATTGAAAATACCGTATAATATTTAGTAGTTTATCATTGAAAATACCTTATAATATAACGTAATATGCAGTGTATCATTGAAAATACCTTATAATATAACGTAATATGCAGTGTATCATTGAAAATACCTTATAATATATAGTAGTTTATCATCGAAAATACCTTATAATATAACGTAATATGCAGTGTATCATTGAAAATACCTTATAATATATCATAATATGCAGTGTATCATTGAAAATACCATATAATATATCGTAATATGCAGTGTATCATTGCAAATACCTTATAATATAACGTAATATACAGTGTGTCATTGAAAATACCTTATAATATAACGTCATATGCAGTGTATCATTGAAAATACCTTATGATGTATAGTAGTTTACAATTGAAAATACCATATAATATAACGTAATATGCAGTGTATCATTGAAAATACCTTATAATATTACGTAATATGGAGTGTATCATTGAAAATACCTTATAATATAACGTTATATGCAGTGTATCATTGAAAATACCTTATAATATAACGTAATATGCAGTGTATCATTGAAAATACCGTATAATATTTAGTAGTTTATCATTGAAAATACCTTATAATATAACGTAATATGTAGTGTATCATTGAAAATACCTTATAATATAACGTAATATGCAGTGTATCATTGAAAATACCTTATAATATATAGTAGTTTATCATTGAAAATACCTTATAATATAACGTAATATGCAGTGTGTCATTGAAAATACCTTATAATATATCATAATATGCAGTTTATCATTGAAAATACCTTATAATATATGGTAATTTGTAGTGTATCAATGAAAATACCTTATAATATAACGTAATATGCAGTGTATCATTGAAAATACCTTATAATATAACGTAATATGCAGTGTATCATTGAAAATACCTTATGATGTATAGTAGCTTACAATTGAAAATACCATATAATATAACGTAATATGCAGTGTATCATTGAAAATACCTTATAATATTACGTAATATGGAGTGTATCATTGAAAATACCTTATAATATAACGTTATATGCAGTGTATCATTGAAAATACCTTATAATATAACGTAATATGCAGTGTATCATTGAAAATACCGTATAATATTTAGTAGTTTATCATTGAAAATACCTTATAATATAACGTAATATGCAGTGTATCATTGAAAATACCTTATAATATAACGTAATATGCAGTGTATCATTGAAAATACCTTATAATATATAGTAGTTTATCATTGAAAATACCTTATAATATAACGTAATATGCAGTGTATCATTGAAAATACCTTATAATATAACATAATATGCAGTGTATCATTGAAAATACCGTATAATATTTAGTAGTTTATCATTGAAAATACCTTATAATATAACGTAATATGCAGTGTATCATTGAAAATAGCTTATAATATAACGTAATATGCAGTGTGTCATCGAAAATACCTTATAATATAACGTAATATGCAGTGTATCATTGAAAATACCTTATAATATATCATAATATGCAGTGTATCATTGAAAATACCATATAATATATCGTAATATGCAGTGTATCATTGCAAATACCTTATAATATAACGTAATATACAGTGTGTCATTGAAAATACCTTATAATATAACGTCATATGCAGTGTATCATTGAAAATACCTTATGATGTATAGTAGTTTACAATTGAAAATACCATATAATATAACGTAATATGCAGTGTATCATTGAAAATACCTTATAATATTACGTAATATGGAGTGTATCATTGAAAATACCTTATAATATAACGTTATATGCAGTGTATCATTGAAAATACCTTATAATATAACGTAATATGCAGTGTATCATTGAAAATACCGTATAATATTTAGTAGTTTATCATTGAAAATACCTTATAATATAACGTAATATGTAGTGTATCATTGAAAATACCTTATAATATAACGTAATATGCAGTGTATCATTGAAAATACCTTATAATATATAGTAGTTTATCATCGAAAATACCTTATAATATAACGTAATATGCAGTGTATCATTGAAAATACCTTATAATATATCATAATATGCAGTGTATCATTGAAAATACCATATAATATATCGTAATATGCAGTGTATCATTGCAAATACCTTATAATATAACGTAATATACAGTGTGTCATTGAAAATACCTTATAATATAACGTCATATGCAGTGTATCATTGAAAATACCTTATGATGTATAGTAGTTTACAATTGAAAATACCATATAATATAACGTAATATGCAGTGTATCATTGAAAATACCTTATAATATTACGTAATATGGAGTGTATCATTGAAAATACCTTATAATATAACGTTATATGCAGTGTATCATTGAAAATACCTTATAATATAACGTAATATGCAGTGTATCATTGAAAATACCGTATAATATTTAGTAGTTTATCATTGAAAATACCTTATAATATAACGTAATATGCAGTGTATCATTGAAAATACCTTATAATATAACGTAATATGCAGTGTATCATTGAAAATACCTTATAATATATAGTAGTTTATCATTGAAAATACCTTATAATATAACGTAATATGCAGTGTGTCATTGAAAATACCTTATAATATATCATAATATGCAGTTTATCATTGAAAATACCTTATAATATATGGTAATTTGTAGTGTATCAATGAAAATACCTTATAATATAACGTAATATGCAGTGTATCGTTGAAAATACCTTATAATATAACGTAATATGCAGTGTATCATTGAAAATACCTTATGATGTATAGTAGCTTACAATTGAAAATACCATATAATATAACGTAATATGCAGTGTATCATTGAAAATACCTTATAATATTACGTAATATGGAGTGTATCATTGAAAATACCTTATAATATAACGTTCTATGCAGTGTATCATTGAAAATACCTTATAATATAACGTAATATGCAGTGTATCATTGAAAATACCGTATAATATTTAGTAGTTTATCATTGAAAATACCTTATAATATAACGTAATATGCAGTGTATCATTGAAAATACCTTATAATATAACGTAATATGCAGTGTATCATTGAAAATACCTTATAATATATAGTAGTTTATCATTGAAAATACCTTATAATATAACGTAATATGCAGTGTATCATTGAAAATACCTTATAATATAACGTAATATGCAGTGTATCATTGAAAATACCGTATAATATTTAGTAGTTTATCATTGAAAATACCTTATAATATAACGTAATATGCAGTGTATCATTGAAAATAGCTTATAATATAACGTAATATGCAGTGTGTCATCGAAAATACCTTATAATATAACGTAATATGCAGTGTATCATTGAAAATACCTTATAATATATCATAATATGCAGTGTATCATTGAAAATACCATATAATATATCGTAATATGCAGTGTATCATTGCAAATACCTTATAATATAACGTAATATACAGTGTGTCATTGAAAATACCTTATAATATAACGTCATATGCAGTGTATCATTGAAAATACCTTATGATGTATAGTAGTTTACAATTGAAAATACCATATAATATAACGTAATATGCAGTGTATCATTGAAAATACCTTATAATATTACGTAATATGGAGTGTATCATTGAAAATACCTTATAATATAACGTTATATGCAGTGTATCATTGAAAATACCTTATAATATAACGTAATATGCAGTGTATCATTGAAAATACCGTATAATATTTAGTAGTTTATCATTGAAAATACCTTATAATATAACGTAATATGTAGTGTATCATTGAAAATACCTTATAATATAACGTAATATGCAGTGTATCATTGAAAATACCTTATAATATAACGTAATATGCAGTGTATCATTGAAAATACCTTATGATGTATAGTAGTTTACAATTGAAAATACCATATAATATAACGTAATATGCAGTGTATCATTGAAAATACCTTATAATATTACGTAATATGGAGTGTATCATTGAAAATACCTTATAATATAACGTTATATGCAGTGTATCATTGAAAATACCTTATAATATATCGTAATATGCAGTGTATCATTGCAAATACCTTATAATATAACGTCATATACAGTGTGTCATTGAAAATACCTTATAATATAACGTCATATGCAGTGTATCATTGAAAATACCTTATGATGTATAGTAGTTTACAATTGAAAATATCATATAATATAACGTAATATGCAGTGTATCATTGAAAATACCTTATAATATTACGTAATATGGAGTGTATCATTGAAAATACCTTATGATATAACGTATTATGCAGTGTATCATTGAAAATACCTTATAATATATGGTAATTTGTAGTGTATCAATGTAAATACCTTATAATATAACGTAATATGCTGTGTATCATTGAAAATACCTTATAATATATCATAATATGCAGTCTATCATTGAAAATACCATATAATATAATCTAAATGCAGAGTATCATTGGAAATACATTATAATATAACGTAATATGCAGTGAATCATTGAAAATACCTTATAATATATAGTAATTTGTAGTTTATCAGTATAAATACCGTATAGTATAACTTAATATGCAGTGTATCTCTGAAAATACCTTATAAAATAACGTGATATGCAGTCTATCATCGAAAATACCTTATAATATAACGTTATATGCAGTGTATCATTGAAAATACCTTATAATATATCGTAATATGCAGTGTATCATTGCAAATACCTTATAATATAACGTAATATGCAGTGTATCATTGAAAATACCGTATAATATTTAGTAGTTTATCATTGAAAATACCTTATAATATAACGTAATATGTAGTGTATCATTGAAAATACCTTATAATATAACGTAATATGCAGTGTATCATTGAAAATACCTTATAATATATAGTAGTTTATCATTGAAAATACCTTATAATATAACGTAATATGCAGTGTATCATTGAAAATACCTTATAATATATCATAATATGCAGTTTATCATTGAAAATACCTTATAATATATGGTAATTTGTAGTGTATCAATGAAAATACCTTATAATATAACGTAATATGCAGTGTATCGTTGAAAATACCTTATAATATAACGTAATATGCAGTGTATCATTGAAAATACCTTATGATGTATAGTAGCTTACAATTGAAAATACCATATAATATAACGTAATATGCAGTGTATCATTGAAAATACCTTATAATATTACGTAATATGGAGTGTATCATTGAAAATACCTTATAATATAACGTTATATGCAGTGTATCATTGAAAATACCTTATAATATAACGTAATATGCAGTGTATCATTGAAAATACCGTATAATATTTAGTAGTTTATCATTGAAAATACCTTATAATATAACGTAATATGCAGTGTATCATTGAAAATACCTTATAATATAACGTAATATGCAGTGTATCATTGAAAATACCTTATAATATATAGTAGTTTATCATTGAAAATACCTTATAATATAACGTAATATGCAGTGTATCATTGAAAATAGCTTATAATATAACGTAATATGCAGTGTGTCATCGAAAATACCTTATAATATAACGTAATATGCAGTGTATCATTGAAAATACCTTATAATATATCATAATATGCAGTGTATCATTGAAAATACCATATAATATATCGTAATATGCAGTGTATCATTGCAAATACCTTATAATATAACGTAATATACAGTGTGTCATTTAAAATACCTTATAATATAACGTCATATGCAGTGTATCATTGAAAATACCTTATGATGTATAGTAGTTTACAATTGAAAATACCATATAATATAACGTAATATGCAGTGTATCATTGAAAATACCTTATAATATTACGTAATATGGAGTGTATCATTGAAAATACCTTATAATATAACGTTATATGCAGTGTATCATTGAAAATACCTTATAATATAACGTAATATGCAGTGTATCATTGAAAATACCTTATGATGTATAGTAGTTTACAATTGAAAATACCATATAATATAACGTAATATGCAGTGTATCATTGAAAATACCTTATAATATTACGTAATATGGAGTGTATCATTGAAAATACCTTATAATATAACGTTATATGCAGTGTATCATTGAAAATACCTTATAATATATCGTAATATGCAGTGTATCATTGCAAATACCTTATAATATAACGTCATATACAGTGTGTCATTGAAAATACCTTATAATATAACGTCATATGCAGTGTATCATTGAAAATACCTTATGATGTATAGTAGTTTACAATTGAAAATATCATATAATATAACGTAATATGCAGTGTATCATTGAAAATACCTTATAATATTACGTAATATGGAGTGTATCATTGAAAATACCTTATAATATAACGTAATATGTAGTGTATCATTGAAAATACCTTATAATATAACGTAATATGCAGTGTATCATTGAAAATACCTTATAATATAACGTAATATGCAGTGTATCTTTGAAAATACCTTATAATATATAGTAGTTTACCATTGAAAAAGCTTATAATATAACGTAATATGCAGTGTATTGTTGAAAATACCTTATAATATATAGTAGCTTATCATTGAAAATACCTTATAATATATAGTAGTTTATCATTGAAAATACCTTATAATATAACGTAATATGCAGTGTATCATTGAAAATACCGTATAATATTTAGTAGTTTATCATTGAAAATACCTTATAATATAACGTTATATGCAGTGTATCATTGAAAATACCTTATAATATAACGTAATATGCAGTGTATCATTGAAAATACCGTATAATACTTAGTAGTTTATCATTGAAAATACCTTATAATATAACGTAATATGTAGTGTATCATTGAAAATACCTTATAATATAACATAATATGCAGTGTATCTTTGAAAATACCTTATAATATATAGTAGTTTACCATTGAAAAAGCTTATAATATAACGTAATATGCAGTGTATCATTGAAAATACCTTATAATATATAGTAGCTTATCATTGAAAATACCTTATAATATATAGTAGTTTATCATTGAAAATACCTTATAATATAACGTAATATGCAGTGTACCCTTGAAAATACCTTATAATATATAGTAGTTTATCATTGAAAATACCTTATAATATATAGTAGTTTATCATTGAAAATACCTTATAATATAACGTATTATGCAGTGTATCATTGAAAATACCTTATAATATATCATAATATGCAGTTTATCATTGAAAATACCTTATAATATATGGTAATTTGTTGTGTATCAATGAAAATACCTTATAATATAACGTAATATGCAGTGTATCATTGAAAATACCTTATAATATAACGTAATATGCAGTGAATCATTGAAAATACCTCATAATATAACGTAGTATGCAGTGTAACATTGAAAACACCTTATAATATCACGTAATATGCAGTGTATCATTGAAAATACCTTATAATATATTCTAATTTGTAGTGTATCAATGAAAATACCTTATAATATTATGTAATATGCAGTGTACCCTTGAAAATACCTTATAATATATAGTAGGTTATCATTGAAAATACCTTATAATATAACGTATTATGCAGTGTATCATTGAAAATACCTTATAATATATCATAATATGCAGTTTATCATTGAAAATACCTTATAATATATGGTAATTTGTAGTGTATCAATGAAAATACCTTATAATATAACGTAATATGCAGTGTATCATTGAAAATACCTTATAATATATGGTAATTTGTAGTGTATCAATGTAAATACCTTATAATATAACGTAATATGCAGTGTATCATTGAAAATACCTTATAATATATCATAATATGCAGTCTATCATTGAAAATACCATATAATATAATCTAAATGCAGAGTATCATTGGAAATACATTATAATATAACGTAATATGCAGTGAATCATTGAAAATACCTTATAATATATAGTAATTTGTAGTTTATCAGTATAAATACCGTATAGTATAACTTAATATGCAGTGTATCTCTGAAAATACCTTATAAAATAACGTGATATGCAGTCTATCATCGAAAATACCTTATAATATAACGTTATATGCAGTGTATCATTGAAAATACCTTATAATATATCGTAATATGCAGTGTATCATTGCAAATACCTTATAATATAACGTAATATACAGTGTGTCATTGAAAATACCTTATAATATAACGTCATATGCAGTGTATCATTGAAAATACCTTATGATGTATAGTAGTTTACAATTGAAAATATCATATAATATAACGTAATATGCAGTGTATCATTGAAAATACCTTATAATATTACGTAATATGGAGTGTATCATTGAAAATACCTTATAATATAACGTAATATGTAGTGTATCATTGAAAATACCTTATAATATAACGTAATATGTAGTGTATCGTTGAAAATACCTTATAATATATAGTAGCTTATCATTGAAAATACCTTATAATATATAGTAGTTTATCATTGAAAATACCTTATAATATAACGTAATATGCAGTGTATCATTGAAAATACCTTATAATATATAGTAGTTTATCATTGAAAATACCTTATAATATAACGTAATATGCAGTGTATCATTGAAAATACCTTATAATATATCATAATATGCAGTTTATCATTGAAAATACCTTATAATATATGGTAATTTGTAGTGTATCAATGAAAATACCTTATAATATAACGTAATATGCAGTGTATCGTTGAAAATACCTTATAATATAACGTAATATGCAGTGTATCATTGAAAATACCTTATGATATAACGTATTATGCAGTGTATCATTGAAAATACCTTATAATATATGGTAATTTGTAGTGTATCAATGTAAATACCTTATAATATAACGTAATATGCAGTGTATCATTGAAAATACCTTATAATATATCATAATATGCAGTCTATCATTGAAAATACCATATAATATAATCTAAATGCAGAGTATCATTGGAAATACATTATAATATAACGTAATATGCAGTGAATCATTGAAAATACCTTATAATATATAGTAATTTGTAGTTTATCAGTATAAATACCGTATAGTATAACTTAATATGCAGTGTATCTCTGAAAATACCTAATAAAATAACGTGATATGCAGTCTATCATCGAAAATACCTTATAATATAACGTAATATGCAGTGTATCATTGAAAATACCTTATAATATAACGTAATATGCAGTGTATCATTGAAAATACCTTATGATATAACGTATTATGCAGTGTATCATTGAAAATACCTTATAATATATGGTAATTTGTAGTGTATCAATGTAAATACCTTATAATATAACGTAATATGCAGTGTATCATTGAAAATACCTTATAATATATCATAATATGCAGTCTATCATTGAAAATACCATATAATATAATCTAAATGCAGAGTATCATTGGAAATACATTATAATATAACGTAATATGCAGTGAATCATTGAAAATACCTTATAATATATAGTAATTTGTAGTTTATCAGTATAAATACCGTATAGTATAACTTAATATGCAGTGTATCTCTGAAAATACCTTATAAAATAACGTGATATGCAGTCTATCATCGAAAATACCTTATAATATAACGTAATATGCAGTGTATCTCTGAAAATACCTTATAAAATAACGTTATATGCAGTCTATCATCGAAAATACCTTATAATATAACGTAATATGCAGTGTATCATTGCAAATACCTTATAATATAACGTAATATACAGTGTGTCATTGAAAATACCTTATAATATAACGTCATATGCAGTGTATCATTGAAAATACCTTATGATGTATAGTAGTTTACAATTGAAAATACCATATAATATAACGTAATATGCAGTGTATCATTGAAAATACCTTATAATATTACGTAATATGGAGTGTATCATTGAAAATACCTTATAATATAACGTTATATGCAGTGTATCATTGAAAATACCTTATAATATAACGTAATATGCAGTGTATCATTGAAAATAGCTTATAATATAACGTAATATGCAGTGTGTCATCGAAAATACCTTATAATATAACGTAATATGCAGTGTATCATTGAAAATACCTTATAATATACCATAATATGCAGTGTATCATTGAAAATACCTTATAATATAACGTAATATGCAGTGTATCATTGAAAATACCTTATAATATATGGTAATTTGTAGTGTATCAATGAAAATACCTTATAATATAACGTAATATACAGTGTATCATTGAAAATACCTTATAATATAACGTAGTATGCAGTGTAACATTGAAAACACCTTATAATATCACGTAATATGCAGTGTATCATTGAAAATACCTTATAATATATAGTAGTTTATCATTGAAAATACCTTATAATATAACGTAATATGCAGTGTATCATTGAAAATACCTTATAATATATCATAATATGCAGTTTATCATTGAAAATACCTTATAATATATGGTAATTTGTAGTGTATCAATGAAAATACCTTATAATATAACGTAATATGCAGTGTATCGTTGAAAATACCTTATAATATAACGTAATATGCAGTGTATCATTGAAAATACCTTATGATATAACGTATTATGCAGTGTATCATTGAAAATACCTTATAATATATGGTAATTTGTAGTGTATCAATGTAAATACCTTATAATATAACGTAATATGCAGTGTATCGTTGAAAATACCTTATAATATATCATAATATGCAGTCTATCATTGAAAATACCATATAATATAATCTAAATGCAGAGTATCATTGGAAATACATTATAATATAACGTAATATGCAGTGAATCTTTGAAAATACCTTATAATATATAGTAATTTGTAGTTTATCAGTATAAATACCGTATAGTATAACGTAATATGCAGTGTATCATTGAAAATACCTTATAATATAACGTAATATGCAGTGTATCATTGAAAATACCTTATGATATAACGTATTATGCAGTGTATCATTGAAAATACCTTATAATATATGGTAATTTGTAGTGTATCAATGTAAATACCTTATAATATAACGTAATATGCAGTGTATCATTGAAAATACCTTATAATATATCATAAAATGCAGTCTATCATTGAAAATACCATATAATATAATCTAAATGCAGAGTATCATTGGAAATACCTTATAATATATAGTAATTTGTAGTTTATCAGTATAAATACCGTATAGTATAACTTAATATGCAGTGTATCTCTGAAAATACCTTATAAAATAACGTGATATGCAGTCTATCATCGAAAATACCTTATAATATAACGTAATATGCAGTGTATCATTCAAAATACCTTATAATATAACGTTATATGCAGTGTATCATTGAAAATACCTTATAATATAACGTAATATGCAGTGTATCATTGAAAATACCGTATAATATTTAGTAGTTTATCATTGAAAATACCTTATAATATAACGTAATATGTAGTGTATCATTGAAAATACCTTATAATATAACGTAATATGCAGTGTGTCATCGAAAATACCTTATAATATAACGTAATATGCAGTGTATCATTGAAAACACCTTATAATATATCATAATATGCAGTGTATCATTGAAAATACCATATAATATATCGTAATATGCAGTGTATCATTGAAAATACCGTATAATATTTAGTAGTTTATCATTGAAAATACCTTATAATATAACGTAATATGTAGTGTATCATTGAAAATACCTTATAATATAACGTAATATGCAGTGTATCGTTGAAAATACCTTATAATATAACGTAATATGCAGTGTATCATTGAAAATACCTTATGATATAACGTATTATGCAGTGTATCATTGAAAATACCATATAATATATGGTAATTTGTAGTGTATCAATGGAAATACCTTATAATATAACGTATTATGCAGTGTATCATTGAAAATACCATATAATATATGGTAATTTGTAGTGTATCAATGGAAATACCTTATAATATAACGTAATATGCAGTGTATCATTGAAAATACCTTATAATATACCATAATATGCAGTGTATCATTGAAAATACCATATAATATATCGTAATATGCAGTATATCATTGCAAATACCTTATAATATAACGTAATATACAGTCTGTCATTGAAAATACCTTATAATATAACGTCATATGCAGTGTATCATTGAAAATACCTTATGATGTATAGTAGTTTACAATTGAAAATACCATATAATATAACGTAATATGCAGTGTATCATTGAAAATACCTTATAATATTACGTAATATGGAGTGTATCATTGAAAATACCTTATAATATAACGTTATATGCAGTGTATCATTGAAAATACCTTATAATATAACGTAATATGCAGTGTATCATTGAAAATAGCTTATAATATAACGTAATATGCAGTGTGTCATCGAAAATACCTTATAATATAACGTAATATGCAGTGTATCATTGAAAATACCTTATAATATATCATAATATGCAGTGTATCATTGAAAATACCTTATATATTAATATAACGTAATATGCAGTGTATCATTGAAAATACCTTATAATATACCATAATATGCAGTGTATCATTGAAAATACCTTATAATATAACGTAATATGCTGTGTATCATTGAAAATACCTTATAATATATGGTAATTTGTAGTGTATCAATGAAAATACCTTATAATATAACGTAATATACAGTGTATCATTGAAAATACCTTATAATATAACGTAGTATGCAGTGTAACATTGAAAACACCTTATAATATCACGTAATATGCAGTGTATCATTGAAAATACCTTATAATATATAGTAGTTTATCATTGAAAATACCTTATAATATAACGTAATATGCAGTGTATCATTGAAAATACCTTATAATATATCATAATATGCAGTCTATCATTGAAAATACCATATAATATAATCTAAATGCAGAGTATCATTGGAAATACATTATAATATAACGTAATATGCAGTGAATCATTGAAAATACCTTATAATATATAGTAATTTGTAGTTTATCAGTATAAATACCGTATAGTATAACGTAATATGCAGTGTATCATTGAAAATACCTTATAATATAACGTAATATGCAGTGTATCATTGAAAATACCTTATGATATAACGTATTATGCAGTGTATCATTGAAAATACCTTATAATATATGGTAATTTGTAGTGTATCAATGTAAATACCTTATAATATAACGTAATATGCAGTGTATCATTGAAAATACCTTATAATATATCATAAAATGCAGTCTATCATTGAAAATACCATATAATATAATCTAAATGCAGAGTATCATTGGAAATACCTTATAATATATAGTAATTTGTAGTTTATCAGTATAAATACCGTATAGTATAACTTAATATGCAGTGTATCTCTGAAAATACCTTATAAAATAACGTGATATGCAGTCTATCATCGAAAATACCTTATAATATAACGTAATATGCAGTGTATCATTGAAAATACCTTATAATATAACGTAATATGCAGTGTATCATTGAAAATAGCTTATAATATAACGTAATATGCAGTGTGTCATCGAAAATACCTTATAATATAACGTAATATGCAGTGTATCATTGAAAATACCTTATGATATATAGTAGTTTACAATTGAAAATACCATATAATATAACGTAATATGCAGTGTATCATTGAAAATACCTTATAATATTACGTAATATGGAGTGTATCATTCAAAATACCTTATAATATAACGTTATATGCAGTGTATCATTGAAAATACCTTATAATATAACGTAATATGCAGTGTATCATTGAAAATACCGTATAATATTTAGTAGTTTATCATTGAAAATACCTTATAATATAACGTAATATGTAGTGTATCATTGAAAATACCTTATAATATAACGTAATATGCAGTGTGTCATCGAAAATACCTTATAATATAACGTAATATGCAGTGTATCATTGAAAACACCTTATAATATATCATAATATGCAGTGTATCATTGAAAATACCATATAATATATCGTAATATGCAGTGTATCATTGAAAATACCGTATAATATTTAGTAGTTTATCATTGAAAATACCTTATAATATAACGTAATATGTAGTGTATCATTGAAAATACCTTATAATATAACGTAATATGCAGTGTATCGTGAAAATACCTTATAATATAACGTAATATGCAGTGTATCATTGAAAATACCTTATGATATAACGTATTATGCAGTGTATCATTGAAAATACCATATAATATATGGTAATTTGCAGTGTATCAATGGAAATACCTTATAATATAACGTATTATGCAGTGTATCATTGAAAATACCATATAATATATGGTAATTTGTAGTGTATCAATGGAAATACCTTATAATATAACGTAATATGCAGTGTATCATTGAAAATACCTTATAATATACCATAATATGCAGTGTATCATTGAAAATACCATATAATATATCGTAATATGCAGTGTATCATTGCAAATACCTTATAATATAACGTAATATACAGTCTGTCATTGAAAATACCTTATAATATAACGTAATATACAGTGTATCATTGAAAATACCTTATAATATAACGTAGTATGCAGTGTAACATTGAAAACACCTTATAATATCACGTAATATGCAGTGTATCATTGAAAATACCTTATAATATATAGTAGTTTATCATTGAAAATACCTTATAATATAACGTAATATGCAGTGTATCATTGAAAATACCTTATAATATATCATAATATGCAGTTTATCATTGAAAATACCTTATAATATATGGT
>CAKAJI010000558.1:0-48337 GCA_916610255.1 Lasioglossum lativentre
AATGATACACTGCATATTGCGTTATATTATAAGGTATTTTCAATGATACACTGCATATTACGTTATATTACAAGGTATTTTCAATGATACAATGCATATTACGTTATATTGTAAGGTATTTTCAATGATACACTGCATATTACGTTATATTATAAGGTATTTTCAATGATATACTGCATATTACGCTACATTATAAGGTATTTTCATTGATACACTGCATATTACGCTATATTAGAAGGTATTTTCAATGATACACTGCATATTACGTTATATTATAATGTATTTTCAATGATACACTGCTTATTACGTTATATTATAATGTATTTTCAATGATAGACTGCATATTACGTTATATTATAAGGTATTTTCAATGATACACTGCATATTACGTTATATTATAAGGTATTTTCTATGATACACTGCATATTAGGATATGTTATAAGGTATTTTCAATGATACACTGTATATTACGTTATATTACATGGTATTTTCAATGAAACAATGTATATTACATTATATTATAAGGTATTTTCAATTATACACTGCATATTACGTTATAGTATAAGGTATTTTCTATGATATACTGCATATTACGCTATATTATAAGGTATTTTCAATGATATACTGCATATTACGCTATATTATAAGGTATTTTCAATGATACACTGCATATTAGGATATGTTATAAGGTATTTTCAATGATACACTGCATATTACGTTATATTATAATGTATTTTCAATGATATACTGCATATTACGCTACATTATAAGGTAATTTTCAATGATACACTGCATATTACGTTATATTATAAGGTATTTTCAGTGATACACTGCATGTTACGTTATATTATAAGGTTATTTTCAATGATACACTGCATATTACGTAATATTACAAGGTATTTTCAATGATACACTGCATATTACGATATGATATAAGGTATTTTCAATGATACACTGCATATTACGTTATATCGTAAGGTATTTTCAATGATACACTGCATATTACGTTATATTATAAGGTATTTTTCAATGATACACTGCATATTACGTTATATTATAAGGTATTTTCAATGATACACTGCATATTACGTTATATTACAAGGTATTTTCAATGATACACTGCATATTACGATATGATATAAGGTATTTTCAATGATACACTGCATATTACGTTATATCGTAAGGTATTTTCAATGATACACTGCATATTACGTTATATTATAAGGTATTTTCAATGATACACTGCATATTACGGTAATATTATAAGGTATTTTCAATGATACACTGCATATTACGTTATATTAGAAGGTATTTTCAATGATACACTGCATATTACGTTATATTTAAAGGTATTTTCAATGATACACTGCATATTACGCTATATTATAAGGTATTTTCAATGATACACTGCATATTACGTTATATTATAAGGTATTTTCAATGATAAACTGCGATATATTAGAAGGTATTTTCAATGATACACTGCATATTACGTTATATTATAAGGTATTTTCAATGATACACTGCATATTACGCTATATTATAGGTATTTTCAATGATATACTGCATATTACGCTATATTATAAGGTATTTTCAATGATACATTGCATATTACGTTATATTATAAGGTATTTTCAATGATACACTGCATATTACGTTATATTACATGGTATTTTCAATGATACACTGCATATTACGTTATATTATAAGGTATTTTCAATGATACACTGCATATTACGTTCTATTATAAGGTATTTTCAATGATAAACTACGATATATTAGAAGGCATTTTCAATGATACACTGCATATTACGTTATATTAGAAGGTATTTTCAATGATACACTGCATATTACGTTATATTATAATGTATTTTCAATGATACACTGCATATTACGTTATATTAATAATGTATTTTCATGATACACTGCATATTACGCTATATTATAAGGTATTTTCAATGATATACTGCATATTACGCTATATTATAAGGTATTTTCAATGATATACTGCATATTACGCTATATTATAAGGTATTTTCAATGATACACTGCATATTAGGATATGTTATAAGGTATTTTCAATGATACACTGCATATTACGCTATATTATAAGGTATTTTCAATGATACACTGCATATTACGTTATATTACAAGGTATTTTCAATGATACACTGCATATTACGATATGATATAAGGTATTTTCAATGATACACTGCATATTACGTTATATCGTAAGGTATTTTCAATGATACACTGCATATTACGTTATATTAAAAGGTATTTTCAATGATACACTGCATATTACGTTATATTAGAAGGTATTTTCAATGATACACTGCATATTACGTTATATTAGAAGGTATTTTCAATGATACACTGCATATTACGTTATATTATAAGGGTATTTTCAATGATACACTGCATATTACGCTATATTATAAGGTATTTTCAATGATACACTGCATATTACGTTATATTATAAGGTATTTTCAATGATAAACTACGATATATTAGAAGGTATTTTCAATGATACACTGCATATTACGTTATATTATAAGGTATTTTCAATGATACACTGCATATTACGCTATATTATAAGGTATTTTCAATGATATACTGCATATTACGCTATATTATAAGGTATTTTCAATGATACATTGCATATTACGTTATATTATAAGGTATTTTCAATGATACACTGCATATTACGCTATATTATAAGGTATTTTCAATGATACACTGCATATTACGTTATATTATAAGGTATTTTCAATGATAAAACTGCGATATATTAGAAGGTATTTTCAATGATACACTGCATATTACGTTATATTATAAGGTATTTTCAATGATACACTGCATATTACGCTATATTATAAGGTATTTTCAATGATATACTGCATATTACGCTATATTATAAGGTATTTTCAATGATACATTGCATATTACGTTATATTATAAGGTATTTTCAATGATACACTGCATATTACGTTATATTACATGGTATTTTCAATGATACACTGCATATTACGTTATATTATAAGGTATTTTCAATGATACACTGCATATTACGTTCTATTATAAGGTATTTTCAATGATAAACTACGATATATTAGAAGGCATTTTCAATGATACACTTCATATTACGTTATATTAGAAGGTATTTTCAATGATACACTGCATATTACGTTATATTATAATGTATTTTCAATGATACACTGCATATTACGTTATATTATAATGTATTTTCAATGATACACTGCATATTACGCTATATTATAAGGTATTTTCAATGATATACTGCATATTACGCTATATTATAAGGTATTTTCAATGATATACTGCATATTACGCTATATTATAAGGTATTTTCAATGATACACTGCATATTAGGATATGTTATAAGGTATTTTCAATGATACACTGCATATTACGCTATATTATAAGGTATTTTCAATGATACACTGCATATTACGTTATATTACAAGGTATTTTCAATGATAC
The DNA here is from genome assembly GCA_916610255.1 of Lasioglossum lativentre. NCBI lineage: Eukaryota > Metazoa > Arthropoda > Insecta > Hymenoptera > Halictidae > Lasioglossum > Lasioglossum lativentre. Next base: position 3,505 of record CAKAJI010000558.1, read on the forward strand.
ACTGCATATTACGATATGATATAAGGTATTTTCAATGATACACTGCATATTACGTTATATCGTAAGGTATTTTCAATGATACACTGCATATTACGTTATATTATAAGGTATTTTCAATGATACACTGCATATTACGTTATATTAGAAGGTATTTTCAATGATACACTGCATATTACGTTATATTAGAAGGTATTTTCAATGATACACTGCATATTACGTTATATTATAAGGTATTTTCAATGATACACTGCATATTACGCTATATTATAAGGTATTTTCAATGATACACTGCATATTAGGATATGTTATAAGGTATTTTCAATGATACACTGCATATTACGTTATATTATAATGTATTTTCAATGATATACTGCATATTACGCTACATTATAAGGTATTTTCAATGATACACTGCATATTACGTTATATTATAAGGTATTTTCAGTGATACACTGCATGTTACGTTATATTATAAGGTATTTTCAATGATACACTGCATATTACGTAATATTACAAGGTATTTTCAATGATACACTGCATATTACGATATGATATAAGGTATTTTCAATGATACACTGCATATTACGTTATATCGTAAGGTATTTTCAATGATACACTGCATATTACGTTATATTATAAGGTATTTTCAATGATACACTGCATATTACGTTATATTATAAGGTATTTTCAATGATACACTGCATATTACGTTATATTACAAGGTATTTTCAATGATACACTGCATATTACGATATGATATAAGGTATTTTCAATGATACACTGCATATTACGTTATATCGTAAGGTATTTTCAATGATACACTGCATATTACGTTATATTATAAGGTATTTTCAATGATACACTGCATATTACGTTATATTAGAAGGTATTTTCAATGATACACTGCATATTACGTTATATTAGAAGGTATTTTCAATGATACACTGCATATTACGTTATATTATAAGGTATTTTCAATGATACACTGCATATTACGCTATATTATAAGGTATTTTCAATGATACACTGCATATTACGTAATATTACAAGGTATTTTCAATGATACACTGCATATTACGATATGATATAAGGTATTTTCAATGATACACTGCATATTACGTTATATCGTAAGGTATTTTCAATGATACACTGCATATTACGTTATATTATAAGGTATTTTCAATGATACACTGCATATTACGTTATATTATAAGGTATTTTCAATGATACACTGCATATTACGTTATATTACAAGGTATTTTCAATGATACACTGCATATTACGATATGATATAAGGTATTTTCAATGATACACTGCATATTACGTTATATCGTAAGGTATTTTCAATGATACACTGCATATTACGTTATATTATAAGGTATTTTCAATGATACACTGCATATTACGTTATATTAGAAGGTATTTTCAATGATACACTGCATATTACGTTATATTAGAAGGTATTTTCAATGATACACTGCATATTACGTTATATTATAAGGTATTTTCAATGATACACTGCATATTACGCTATATTATAAGGTATTTTCAATGATACACTGCATATTACGTTATATTATAAGGTATTTTCAATGATAAACTGCGATATATTAGAAGGTATTTTCAATGATACACTGCATATTACGTTATATTATAAGGTATTTTCAATGATACACTGCATATTACGTTATATTATAAGGTATTTTCAATGATATACTGCATATTACGCTATATTATAAGGTATTTTCAATGATACATTGCATATTACGTTATATTATAAGGTATTTTCAATGATACACTGCATATTACGTTATATTACATGGTATTTTCAATGATACACTGCATATTACGTTATATTATAAGGTATTTTCAATGATACACTGCATATTACGTTCTATTATAAGGTATTTTCAATGATAAACTACGATATATTAGAAGGCATTTTCAATGATACACTGCATATTACGTTATATTAGAAGGTATTTTCAATGATACACTGCATATTACGTTATATTATAATGTATTTTCAATGATACACTGCATATTACGTTATATTATAATGTATTTTCAATGATACACTGCATATTACGCTATATTATAAGGTATTTTCAATGATATACTGCATATTACGCTATATTATAAGGTATTTTCAATGATATACTGCATATTACGCTATATTATAAGGTATTTTCAATGATACACTGCATATTAGGATATGTTATAAGGTATTTTCAATGATACACTGCATATTACGCTATATTATAAGGTATTTTCAATGATACACTGCATATTACGTTATATTACAAGGTATTTTCAATGATACACTGCATATTACGATATGATATAAGGTATTTTCAATGATACACTGCATATTACGTTATATCGTAAGGTATTTTCAATGATACACTGCATATTACGTTATATTATAAGGTATTTTCAATGATACACTGCATATTACGTTATATTAGAAGGTATTTTCAATGATACACTGCATATTACGTTATATTAGAAGGTATTTTCAATGATACACTGCATATTACGTTATATTATAAGGTATTTTCAATGATACACTGCATATTACGCTATATTATAAGGTATTTTCAATGATACACTGCATATTACGTTATATTATAAGGTATTTTCAATGATAAACTACGATATATTAGAAGGTATTTTCAATGATACACTGCATATTACGTTATATTATAAGGTATTTTCAATGATACACTGCATATTACGCTATATTATAAGGTATTTTCAATGATATACTGCATATTACGCTATATTATAAGGTATTTTCAATGATACATTGCATATTACGTTATATTATAAGGTATTTTCAATGATACACTGCATATTACGCTATATTATAAGGTATTTTCAATGATACACTGCATATTACGTTATATTATAAGGTATTTTCAATGATAAACTGCGATATATTAGAAGGTATTTTCAATGATACACTGCATATTACGTTATATTATAAGGTATTTTCAATGATACACTGCATATTACGCTATATTATAAGGTATTTTCAATGATATACTGCATATTACGCTATATTATAAGGTATTTTCAATGATACATTGCATATTACGTTATATTATAAGGTATTTTCAATGATACACTGCATATTACGTTATATTACATGGTATTTTCAATGATACACTGCATATTACGTTATATTATAAGGTATTTTCAATGATACACTGCATATTACGTTCTATTATAAGGTATTTTCAATGATAAACTACGATATATTAGAAGGCATTTTCAATGATACACTGCATATTACGTTATATTAGAAGGTATTTTCAATGATACACTGCATATTACGTTATATTATAATGTATTTTCAATGATACACTGCATATTACGTTATATTATAATGTATTTTCAATGATACACTGCATATTACGCTATATTATAAGGTATTTTCAATGATATACTGCATATTACGCTATATTATAAGGTATATTCAATGATATACTGCATATTACGCTATATTATAAGGTATTTTCAATGATACACTGCATATTAGGATATGTTATAAGGTATTTTCAATGATACACTGCATATTACGCTATATTATAAGGTATTTTCAATGATACACTGCATATTACGTTATATTACAAGGTATTTTCAATGATACACTGCATATTACGATATGATATAAGGTATTTTCAATGATACACTGCATATTACGTTATATCGTAAGGTATTTTCAATGATACACTGCATATTACGTTATATTATAAGGTATTTTCAATGATACACTGCATATTACGTTATATTAGAAGGTATTTTCAATGATACACTGCATATTACGTTATATTAGAAGGTATTTTCAATGATACACTGCATATTACGTTATATTATAAGGTATTTTCAATGATACACTGCATATTACGCTATATTATAAGGTATTTTCAATGATACACTGCATATTACGTTATATTATAAGGTATTTTCAATGATAAACTACGATATATTAGAAGGTATTTTCAATGATACACTGCATATTACGCTATATTATAAGGTATTTTCAATGATACACTGCATATTACGCTATATTATAAGGTATTTTCAATGATATACTGCATATTACGCTATATTATAAGGTATTTTCAATGATACATTGCATATTACGTTATATTATAAGGTATTTTCAATGATACACTGCATATTACGTTATATTACATGGTATTTTCAATGATACACTGCATATTACGTTATATTATAAGGTATTTTCAATGATACACTGCATATTACGTTCTATTATAAGGTATTTTCAATGATAAACTACGATATATTAGAAGGCATTTTCAATGATACACTGCATATTACGTTATATTAGAAGGTATTTTCAATGATACACTGCATATTACGTTATATTATAATGTATTTTCAATGATACACTGCATATTACGTTATATTATAATGTATTTTCAATGATAGACTGCATATTACGTTATATTATAAGGTATTTTCAATGATACACTGCATATTACGTTATATTATAAGGTATTTTCTATGATACACTGCATATTAGGATATGTTATAAGGTATTTTCAATGATACACTGTATATTACGTTATATTACATGGTATTTTCAATGAAACAATGTATATTACATTATATTATAAGGTATTTTCAATTATACACTGCATATTACGTTATAGTATAAGGTATTTTCTATGATATACTGCATATTACGCTATATTATAAGGTATTTTCAATGATATACTGCATATTACGCTATATTATAAGGTATTTTCAATGATACACTGCATATTAGGATATGTTATAAGGTATTTTCAATGATACACTGCATATTACGCTATATTATAAGGTATTTTCAATGATACACTGCATATTACGTTATATTACAAGGTATTTTCAATGATACACTGCATATTACGATATGATATAAGGTATTTTCAATGATACACTGCATATTACGTTATATCGTAAGGTATTTTCAATGATACACTGCATATTACGTTATATTATAAGGTATTTTCAATGATACACTGCATATTACGTTATATTAGAAGGTATTTTCAATGATACACTGCATATTACGTTATATTAGAAGGTATTTTCAATGATACACTGCATATTACGTTATATTATAAGGTATTTTCAATGATACACTGCATATTACGCTATATTATAAGGTATTTTCAATGATACACTGCATATTACGTTATATTATAAGGTATTTTCAATGATAAACTACGATATATTAGAAGGTATTTTCAATGATACACTGCATATTACGTTATATTATAAGGTATTTTCAATGATACACTGCATATTACGCTATATTATAAGGTATTTTCAATGATATACTGCATATTACGCTATATTATAAGGTATTTTCAATGATATACTGCATATTACGCTATATTATAAGGTATTTTCAATGATACACTGCATATTAGGATATGTTATAAGGTATTTTCAATGATACACTGCATATTACGCTATATTATAAGGTATTTTCAATGATACACTGCATATTACGTTCTATTATAAGGTATTTTCAATGATACACTGCATATTACGTTATATTAGAAGGTATTTTCAATGATACACTGCATATTACGTTATATTATAATGTATTTTCAATGATACACTGCATATTACGTTATATTATAATGTATTTTCAATGATAGACTGCATATTACGTTATATTATAAGGTATTTTCAATGATACACTGCATATTACGTTATATTACAAGGTATTTTCAATGATACACTGCATATTACGTTATATTGTTAGGTATTTTCAATGATACACTGCATATTACGTTATATTATAAGGTATTTTCAATGATACACTGCATATTACGCTATATTATAAGGTATTTTCAATGATATACTGCATATTACGCTACATTATAAGGTATTTTCAATGATACACGGCATATTACGCTATATTATAAGGTATTTTCAATGATACACTGCACATTACGTTATATTATAAGGTATTTTCAATGATAAACTACGATATATTAGAAGGTATTTTCAATGATACACTACATATTACGTTATATTATAAGGTATTTTCAATGATACACTGCATATTACGTTATATTATAAGGTATTTTCAATGATACACTGCATATTACGCTATATTATAAGGTATTTTCAATGATATACTGCATATTACGCTACATTATAAGGTATTTTCAATGATACACTGCATATTACGTTATATTATAAGGTATTTTCAATGATACACTGCATATTACGTTATATTATAAGGTATTTTCAATGATACACTGCATATTACATAATATTACAAGGTATTTTCAATGATACACTGCATATTACGATATGATATAAGGTATTTTCAATGATACACTGCATATTACGTTATATCGTAAGGTATTGTTACGGGTCTACCGGCATACTAATGTTACGTGTCTATCGGTATACCCGTTGTATAGAATTGTTGGAAGATTCAGGTTGGTTACAGCGTCGTTAGGAAAACGACGCTGGAACGAAAGAGATTCGGAAGACAGACACGAGAGAAAGCGGACGTCCGAGACGTCAAAGGCGATAAAAGCGATATAGCAAAGATAAGTTGCCTTCCTCCGAAAGATAACGTATCACAGTTATTGAAAGTGTATTTATTTATTTAGCGAAATAGAGATTTCGTTACATTGGTGTCAGAAGTGGGATATTCTGCGACTGAGCAAGCGATTAGCGGAACGAGATGCAGACTCGGTCTGTTCGTTTGGAGGAACGTCTCGCGGCTTTGGAAGCTCGACTGCTGGAAAATCAGGCGGATTCTCGATCGGAGGAGTTCGCGTCCATGCAGACACAGTTAGCGAATAATCAGGCCAGTCTTTGCCAAGGTGGTGCGGTCCATTGCCCTTTATGGGGCCCCTGTGTGGCACCGCTCGCTCGAGGCCAGTCGGCGCAGCCAAGCACTCTTAGAAAGAGTGCGGCGCCGGCTGGCCCTGCGGGCCATACGGGGGTACCGCACCATCTCGGCTGAGGCGGCGGGCCTCCTCGCCGTGTCTCCACCACTCCCATTAGTGGCGGCGGAGCGGGCGACGCTATACCACGTCGCCTGTTCGCTCCGCCGCCCCCCGGGGGTGGAGCTCACGCGCGAGGAGGAGGAGGAGTTCGAGGTTTCGAAGCGTCAGGCCCGGACGGACATGTTTGCCGGGTGGCGGCGTCAGCTCGCCACCTCGGCCCGTCCAATTGTCCGGGCCCTCCTGCCCATATTCGACATATGGTGCAGGAGGCGGGGAAGATTGACCTTCCGCCTTACGCAGGTGCTCTCTGGGCATGGTTGCTTCGGGGAGTACCTGCATAGGATGGGGCGGGAGCCGACGGCACAGTGTCACCACTGTGGCGAGGAGGTGGACACGGCGCGGCACACCCTTGAGGAGTGCCCTGCGTGGGCAGAGCCGCGCCGTGTCCTTAGAGCCGCAGTGGAGGGGTGGGACCTCTCGCTCGCGGCCGTGGTCGACCACATGGTCTCGAGCGAGGGGTCGTGGAAGGCGGCGGTCTCCTTCTGTGAAGATGTGATCTCGCAGAAGGAGGCCGCCGAGCGAGCCCGGGAGAGGGACCCGGGCTCGGCGAGGAGGGTCTGGGCGCGGGGGCGTCCCTCGCGCCGACGTGTGCCCCCCCCTCCACGGAGGAGGGGGGCGGAGCCGGATGGTGAAGCGGCGCGGAGGCCGTCCCCGCGCGGTGGATCGAGCCCCCCCCGAACGGGGAGCGCGATCGACGTGGATGGCGCGGGGGGTTCGCCCCCCGCGTCCGTTCGTGCCCCCGTGGGGGGGGGCGTGTGGGGGGAGGGCGCGGGGAGTGTTCCCCTCTCCGCGCCAATTGATGCCCCCTCCTTGTGGGGGGGCGGGTGTTCCCTTGGCGGTGCGGCGGGTTCTCCCGTCGCGCCGCCGTGTGCCCCCACCCCGGGGGGCGGAGGACGATGGGGGCCGGGGAGTGAGCTGACCCCGGCCCCCAGAGATGGGCTAGGCTCATCTCGGGGCGGACCGGCTGGCTTGAAGCCGGCCCGCCCCGAAGCGACCACCGGGTCGCTCTGGGGTGCGTGGGGGGTGGGGTGGGGAGGGTCGGGGCGTGCGGGATCGCGCCTCCGGCGGCCCTTCCTTACCGGTAACGGCGTCTTCTTGCCCTAGCCTGAGGCGGGTGCCTTCGGGTCACACGGACCGGGCGGGGCACGAAGACGCCGGGGGGCCGTGGGTGGACCGAGCGGGGGCTCGGGAAGCCCGGTCGACGGCCCTAGGGATTGGGATGGGGACACCGGGCGGGTCCCTCCGCCCGGGGTCTTATAGAGTAGGTAGTGGGGGAGGCTAACCCCTCCCCCCGGGATCTCATGATAGCTGGGAAGTGTCCTGTTGAGTACTCGCGTGATCCAGGCACTTCCCCTTTTAGCTTAGGTGGGTGTGGGGTTTTAGTGGGTAGCCACTGGGGACGGGCGCGCCTTCGGCGCCCCCCTCCCCGGTGGTAGTCCCACATAACCTCGGTTCCCCCCCCGGGGGCCGAGGTATGCGTAATGCATTTCCCCACAATAAAAAAAAAAAAAAAAAAAAAGGCCAGTCTTTGCCAACTTACTTCTCTTTTGGAGAGATTTGTAGGGGGTGGGAACCGTGAGGCCGCCGGTGACGAAGGTTCACGCGCGTTCAATCAATGTTCACGTCCGTGCAATGCTAGTTCATCCTTTTATCGCGTTAAGCCCGCAAAATTTAACGGTTCAGGTTCATGGAGACTGTACTTGACACAGTTTCTTACCCTGGCAAAGATTAATAACTGGGACGACACCACTAAGATTCTGGCCCTCGTAGACTCTCTTGAAGGTGAGGCCCTTACGGCCCTGTCGTGTCTCGAGGAATCGAAACGTACCGACTTTGACGCGCTTGTTTCTCGATTAAATATTCAATACGGCAATGAGCACTTGGCTCAGCTAGACCGGTTTAGGTTCTTTAATTATAGACAACGTAAGGGAGAGTCTCTTCGGGCTTTGGCTAACCAAATTTGTTTTCTTTCCCACTCGGCTTTCCCTGACGCGACACCGGAATTTCGCGATAAGCAAGCGCATCAGAGGTTCCTCGAGGCGATCGGGGACCACAATCTCAAGAGAGATGTCACCCTTGCTTCGATGAATTGTTCCACACTAGACGAGACACTTGCGATCGCGGTGAGGGTGGAAGCTCTAAATTTTCAGGACTCTTTGAGGTTTCCCCAACAGCCTATGCAGGAGAGTGCGAGGATGGACACGCGCCGTTTTCGTCCATACGGGGGACAACCACGTGACTTTAGCAGACCTTTGACTTGCTGGAAATGTGGAAAAATTGGTCATATTTCTTCAAATTGTTCTTTGAATAAGACTAACGCTTCGGGAAACCAGAAGGGATCGTTGTAAAGAGGGTTGCAAATGATCCAATACAAGAAAATACCCTCTATCGAATTTCTTCGGTTAATAACGTCGCGGTGGAGTCTGGTGTTAGCGTCACGGGTCTTTTGGATGGTCATTCTCGAAAGTTGATTGCCGATACCGGTTCACGAGTTTCACTCCTAAAGGGGACGTCAGTTGAGGGTTGTTGTTCAATGTCAAGCGAAATACATCTTAGATCCGTTACAGGAGAGAGGGTTCAGATTTTCGGGGAGCGCAGCGCTTTTGTTGAGCTCGGGAAGCTACGCGTGCGGCATAGGTTTCTCGTTGTCGATATCGAGGAAGATTGCATTTTAGGGCTGGATTTTCTGTCGAGATATAGGTGTTCGATCGATTTGGAAAATAACTGTTTGCATATTGCCGGAGTAGACAAAATTCGGTTTAATGGTTGTTCTATCGATGCTGGGTCTTCGGAAAGTGGCGTAGGCATTGCAGGAGATTCTGTAGATCAGATTTTGCCAGAGTTTTTGTTTCCGATTTTGGAAGATAATTCCGTACTCTTGGGCCAGAATGAGAAGGAAGACTTTAGGAATTTTCTAATTTCATTTCAAGACGTCTTCGCAAAAGATAAAAAGCAGTTGGGAAAGTGCAAGGTAGTGAAGCATCGAATAGATACAGGAGATCACGCACCTATTAAACAAGCTCCCCGTAGGGTTCCCGTTCAGCGAAAGGATGAAGTACGGCAGTTAATTGCGGACATGGAAAGTCAGGGGGTAATTGAAAAATCGGTTAGCTCTTGGATGTCCCCGGTGGTTTTAGTTAAAAAGAAAGATGGTTCAACAAGGTTTTGTATAGATTATCGCCGGCTAAACAACATAACGAAGAAAGATTCATATCCTTTACCTCGGATTGACGATACTCTGGATGCGATTGCGGGATCTTCGTGGTTTACGGTTTTGGACTTGCAGAGTGGTTACTGGCAGATCGAGATGGATGAGAGGGATCGCGAAAAGACTGCGTTTTCAGTAGGCGAAGGGTTGTGGCAGTTTAGGGTGATGCCGTTTGGGTTGTGTAATGCCCCAGCTACGTTTGAGAGGTTAATGGAAAATGTTTTGGGAGATCTGACTTGGCGAAAGTGTCTCGTTTATCTAGACGATATTATCATTTTTGGGAAGACGTTCGAAGAGGAACTGCAAAATTTGCATTTGGTATTTGATAAACTACGCGTAGCGGGTCTTCTTGTGGCCCCTCAAAAGTGTTCTTTTTTTCAAGCAGAAGTGAAATACTTGGGGCACATTGTTTCTAGGCAGGGTGTTAAAACGAATCCGGAGAAAATTTCCACGATCAGGGAGTGGCCTAAACCGAGGAATAAGTCAGGAATGAAAAGCTTTTTAGGGTTGTGTACTTATTTTTCGCGGTTTGTAAAGAATTATGCCACTATTGCAAGGCCGCTTTTTGACTTGACGGAAAATAAAAGTTTTGTTTGGTCAGAGGAAGCGGAGAAAGCTTTTGAGGAGTTAAAAATTTGTTTAACTTCAACACCGATTTTAGTTTATCCTTCGCACAGTGATCCATTCCTGTTAGATACGGATGCTTCAAATGTCGGTATAGGGGCGGTTTTACTGCAGGTTCAGGATGGTGAAGAGAGAGTGATTGCTTATTTTAATAAATCTCTAAACAAATCAGAAAAAAACTATTGCATTACCCGAAGAGAGTTGTTGGCGATAATTAAAGCTATAGAGCACTTTCATCATTACTTGTATGGAAGGAAATTTACAGTACGTACAGATCATGCGGCGTTATCGTGGTTACTTTCGTTTAAAAACCCGGAGGGTCAGATAGCTAGATGGATAGAAAGACTTCAACAATACGATTTCACGATTTGCCATCGGAGTGGTAAATTACATTCCAATGCTGATGCGTTATCTAGAAGACCTTGTTGGACAGATGATTGTAGGCGTTGTTTAAATACGGAAAGTAGAGACAAACATTGTCAGGAGGTTGAAGAAATTCCAATCCTTCGTACTCGGTGTTCTTTGTTTGAAACACAGGATTGGGGGAGTTCTCAGAGGAATGATCCACACTTAGAATTGGTTTTTAAAAGTAAACTGTTGGGAAATAAGCCGCTTAAAGAAGTTTTGACAGCTTCGTCACCGGAGGTTAAATTTTATTTCTCATTGTGGGAGTCTTTAGAGATTCAGGATGGTCTTTTATTCAAAAAGTGGGAATCTGCGGATGGAAAAAAGATGGTTTGGCAATTAGTGGTACCGAGAGAAAAGAAAGATGCAGTTCTTCGTGAGGCTCATGATTCGAGTGCTGGGGGACATTTCGGCATCAATAAAACAGTTTCTCGGATCAGGGAACGTTTTTATTGGGTTAATTGTATTAAAGATGTAGAAAAATGGTGTAATCGTTGTGAGGTTTGTATCTCCAGGAAAGGCACGGCTAATCGTGGCAAGGGATTGTTACAAATTTACAATGTAGGTTCTCCTTTCGAGAGAATAGCTTTAGACATCTTAGGTCCTTTACCAAAATCATTTTTTAGGAAATCGTTTTATGTTAGTTGTGGCAGATTACTTCACTAGATGGCCAGAGGTAATACCTTTACCAAATTTTCAGGCTAAAACTGTAGCCAATGCGTTAATTAGGGATATTGTAAGTCGTCATGGAGTCCCTCAAGAAATTCATTCTGATCAAGGGCGAACTTTTGAATCAAATATTTTTAAAGAACTAATGATTTTGTTAGGCACTAAGAAAACTAGAACAACTCCTCTACATCCACAATCGGATGGTCTTGTAGAAAGGTTAAATAGGACAATTCTTCAATATCTTTCAATATTTGTGTCTAAGCATCAAAGGGATTGGGACGAGTTAGTCCCTCTTTTTCTCCTTGCGTATAGGTCTGCTCAGCATGAAAGTTTAAAATTAAGTCCATCAATGATGTTATACGGCCGAGAAATTTGTTTGCCATTGGATTTGTTGCGAGGAAGTCTTCCAATTAAGAATGTTTTGTATTGTGATTTCAATTTAGATTTGAGAGATAAAATGGATGCTATTCACAAATTTGTTAGAAAGCAACAAGGAATTTCTTCGTTTAAAATGAAACAGCAGTACGATTCTAAAGTAGTGGAGAAATCTTTTCGGGAGGGGGATTTGGTATGGTTGTATCAACCTCTCAGAATAAAAGGGAAGTGTCCTAAACTTCAATGTCATTGGGATGGACCGTATGTTATTAACACAAAATTGAGTGATGTTGTCTATAGGATTAGGAAGAATAAGCAGAAATTTAAAGTAGTGCATGTTAATAGACTTGCAAAGTTTAATGATAAGTAGTAGTAGTAGGACTTATTGTGAATAAAAAAAAAAAAATTAATAATAAGTCTGAGTTTTCAAACATGCTAACGTTATTCCTGATTTGCTAGGAATCGCTGGTCTACTAATTTATAGGAGTACAAGAAAAGAAAAGAAAAAGCAAGTCGTAGAGGGAGAAATTCAAGACCGCATACATTAGAATTATAATATTGTTATTTTGAAGTTACTAATTGTTATTTGACATTGTTGTATTTTTGTTTGTTTTGGCCGCTAACCACTCCAGGTTTTTAAGCCGTGGTTTTCCCTGGGGCGTCGGGCAAATGCCGGGTTAGTTGGTGATTTTGGAAGGTCCACGGTGTTTGTTTCATTATTTTTGCTCCTACAAAATCACAGGCTATTTTTTTGAATAAAGTTCGTTTTTTTTCGGAGGAGGGGGGGAAGTGTTACGGGTCTACCGGCATACTAATGTTACGTGTCTATCGGTATACCCGTTGTATAGAATTGTTGGAAGATTCAGGTTGGTTACAGCGTCGTTAGGAAAACGACGCTGGAACGAAAGAGAGTCGGAAGACAGACACGAGAGAAAGCGGACGTCCGAGACGTCAAAGGCGATAAAAGCGATATAGCAAAGATAAGTTGCCTTCCTCCGAAAGATAACGTATCACAGTTATTGAAAGTGTATTTATTTATTTAGCGAAATAGAGATTTCGTTACAGTATTTTCAATGATACACTGCATATTACGTTATATTATAAGGTATTTTCAATGATACACTGCATATTACGTTATATTATAAGGTATTTTCAATGATACACTGCATATTACGTTATATTACAAGGTATTTTCAATGATACACTGCATATTACGATATGATATAAGGTATTTTCAATGATACACTGCATATTACGTTATATCGTAAGGTATTTTCAATGATACACTGCATATTACGTTATATTATAAGGTATTTTCAATGATAAACTACGATATATTAGAATGTATTTTCAATGATACACTGCATATTACGTTATATTATAAGGTATTTTCAATGATACACTGCATATTACGCTATATTATAAGGTATTTTCAATGATATACTGCATATTACGCTATATTATAAGGTATTTTCAATGATACATTGCATATTACGTTATATTATAAGGTATTTTCAATGATACACTGCATATTACGTTATATTACATGGTATTTTCAATGATACACTGCATATTACGTTATATTATAAGGTATTTTCAATGATACACAGCATATTACGTTCTATTATAAGGTATTTTCAATGATAAACTACGATATATTAGAAGGCATTTTCAATGATACACTGCATATTACGTTATATTAGAAGGTATTTTCAATGATACACTGCATATTACGTTATATTATAATGTATTTTCAATGATACACTGCATATTACGTTATATTATAATGTATTTTCAATGATAGACTGCATATTACGTTATATTATAAGGTATTTTCAATGATACACTGTATATTACGTTATATTATAAGGTATTTTCAATGATACACTGTATATTACGTTATATTACATGGTATTTTCAATGAAACAATGTATATTACATTATATTATAAGGTATTTTCAATTGTACACTGCATATTACGTTATAGTATAAGGTATTTTCTATGATATACTGCATATTACGCTATATTATAAGGTATTTTCAATGATATACTGCATATTACGCTACATTATAAGGTATTTTCAATGATACACTGCATATTAGGATATGTTATAAGGTATTTTCAATGATACACTGCATATTACGCTATATTATAAGGTATTTTCAATGATACACTGCATATTACGTTATATTATAAGGTATTTTCAATGATAAACTACGATATATTAGAAGGTATTTTCAATGATACACTACATATTACGTTATATTATAAGGTATTTTCAATGATACACTGCATATTACGCTATATTGTAAGGTATTTTCAATGATATACTGCATATTACGCTATATTATAAGGTATTTTCAATGATACACTGCATATTACGTTATATTATAAGGTATTTTCAATGATACACTGCATATTACGCTATATTATAAGGTATTTTCAATGATATACTGCATATTACGCTATATTATAAGGTATTTTCAATGATACACTGCATATTACGTTATATTATAAGGTATTTTCAATGATACACTGCATATTACGCTATATTATAAGGTATTTTCAATGATATACTGCATATTACGCTATATTATAAGGTATTTTCAATGATACATTGCATATTACGTTATATTATAAGGTATTTTCAATGATACACTGCATATTACGTTATATTACATGGCATTTTCAATGATACACTGCATATTACGTTATATTATAAGGTATTTTCAATGATACACAGCATATTACGTTATATTATAAGGTATTTTCAATGATACACTGCATATTACGTTATATTATAAGGTATTTTCAATGATACACTGCATATTACGTTATATTACAAGGTATTTTCAATGATACACTGCATATTACGTTATATTGTAAGGTATTTTCAATGATACACTGCATATTACGTTATATTATAAGGTATTTTCAATGATACACTGCATATTACGCTATATTATAAGGTATTTTCAATGATATACTGCATATTACGCTACATTATAAGGTATTTTCAATGATACACTGCATATTACGCTATATTATAAGGTATTTTCAATGATACACTGCATATTACGTTATATTACAAGGTATTTTCAATGATACACTGCATATTACGTTATATTGTAAGGTATTTTCAATGATACACTGCATATTACGTTATATTATAAGGTATTTTCAATGATACACTGCATATTACGCTATATTATAAGGTATTTTCAATGATACACTGCATATTACGTTATATGATAAGGTATTTTCAATGATATACTGCATATTACGCTATATTATAAGGTATTTCCAATGATACACTGCATATTACGTTATATTATAAGGTATTTTCAATGATATACTGCATATTACGCTATATTACAAGGTATTTTCAATGATACACTGCATATTACGTTATATTGTAAGGTATTTTCAATGATACACTGCATATTACGTTATATTATAAGGTATTTTCAATGATACACTGCATATTACGCTATATTATAAGGTATTTTCAATGATATACTGCATATTACGCTACATTATAAGGTATTTTCAATGATACACTGCATATTACGTTATATTATAAGGTATTTTCAGTGATACACTGCATGTTACGTTATATTATAAGGTATTTTCAATGATACACTGCATATTACGTAATATTACAAGGTATTTTCAATGATACACTGCATATTACGATATGATATAAGGTATTTTCAATGATACACTGCATATTACGTTATATCGTAAGGTATTTTCAATGATACACTGCATATTACGTTATATTATAAGGTATTTTCAATGATACACTGCATATTACGTTATATTATAAGGTATTTTCAATGATACACTGCATATTACGTTATATTATAAGGTATTTTCAATGATACACTATATATTACGTTATATTACATGGTATTTTCAATGATACACTGCATATTACGTTATATTATAAGGTATTTTCAATGATACACAGCATATTACGTTCTATTATAAGGTATTTTCAATGATAAACTACGATATATTAGAAGGCATTTTCAATGATACACTGCATATTACGTTATATTAGAAGGTATTTTCAATGATACACTGCATATTACGTTATATTATAATGTATTTTCAATGATACACTGCATATTACGTTATATTATAATGTATTTTCAATGATAGACTGCATATTACGTTATATTATAAGGTATTTTCAATGATACACTGCATATTAGGATGTGTTATAAGGTATTTTCAATGATACACTGCATATTACGTTATATTATAAGGTATTTTCAATGATAAACTACGATATATTAGAAGGTATTTTCAATGATACACTACATATTACGTTATATTATAAGGTATTTTCAATCATACACTGCATATTACGCTATATTGTAAGGTATTTTCAATGATATACTGCATATTACGCTATATTATAAGGTATTTTCAATGATACACTGCATATTACGTTATATTATAAGGTATTTTCAATGATACACTGCATATTACGCTATATTATAAGGTATTTTCAATGATATACTGCATATTACGCTATATTATAAGGTATTTTCAATGATACACTGCATATTACGTTATATTATAAGGTATTTTCAATGATACACTGCATATTACGCTATATTATAAGGTATTTTCAATGATATACTGCATATTACGCTATATTATAAGGTATTTTCAATGATACATTGCATATTACGTTATATTATAAGGTATTTTCAATGATACACTGCATATTACGTTATATTACATGGCATTTTCAATGATACACTGCATATTACGTTATATTATAAGGTATTTTCAATGATACACAGCATATTACGTTATATTATAAGGTATTTTCAATGATACACTGCATATTACGTTATATTATAAGGTATTTTCAATGATACACCGCATATTACGTTATATTACAAGGTATTTTCAATGATACACTTCATATTACGTTATATTGTAAGGTATTTTCAATGATACACTGCATATTACGTTATATTATAAGGTATTTTCAATGATACACTGCATATTACGCTATATTATAAGGTATTTTCAATGATATACTGCATATTACGCTACATTATAAGGTATTTTCAATGATACACTGCATATTACGTTATATTATAAGGTATTTTCAATGATACACTGCATATTACGTTCTATTATAAGGTATTTTCAATGATAAACTACGATATATTAGAAGGCATTTTCAATGATACACTGCATATTACGTTATATTAGAAGGTATTTTCAATGATACACTGCATATTACGTTATATTATAATGTATTTTCAATGATACACTGCATATTACGTTATATTATAATGTATTTTCAATGATAGACTGCATATTACGTTATATAATAAGGTATTTTCAATGATACACTGCATATTATGTTATATTATAAGGTATTTTCTATGATACACTGCATATTAGGATATGTTATAAGGTATTTTCAATGATACACTGTATATTACGTTATATTACATGGTATTTTCAATGAAACAATGTATATTACGTTATATTATAAGGTATTTTCAATGATACACTGCATATTACGTTATATTACATGGCATTTTCAATGATACACTGCATATTACGTTATATTAGCAGGTATTTTCAATGATACACTGCATATTACGTTATATTATAAGGTATTTTCAATGATACACTGCATATTACGCTATATTATAAGGTATTTTCAATGATACACTGCATATTACGTTATATTATAAGGTATTTTCAATGATAAACTACGATATATTAGAAGGTATTTTCAATGATACACTGCATATTACGTTATATTATAAGGTATTTTCAATGATACACTGCATATTACGCTATATTATAAGGTATTTTCAATGATACACTGCATATTACGTTATATTAGAAGGTATTTTCAATGATACACTGCATATTACGTTATATTATAAGGTATTTTCAATGATACACTGCATATTACGCTATATTATAAGGTATTTTCAATGATACACTGCATATTACGTTATATTATAAGGTATTTTCAATGATAAACTGCGATATATTAGAAGGTATTTTCAATGATACACTGCATATTACGTTATATTATAAGGTATTTTCAATGATACACTGCATATTACGCTATATTATAAGGTATTTTCAATGATATACTGCATATTACGCTATATTATAAGGTATTTTCAATGATACATTGCATATTACGTTATATTATAAGGTATTTTCAATGATACACTGCATATTACGTTATATTACATGGTATTTTCAATGATACACTGCATATTACGTTATATTATAAGGTATTTTCAATGATACACTGCATATTACGTTCTATTATAAGGTATTTTCAATGATAAACTACGATATATTAGAAGGCATTTTCAATGATACACTGCATATTACGTTATATTAGAAGGTATTTTCAATGATACACTGCATATTACGTTATATTATAATGTATTTTCAATGATACACTGCATATTACGTTATATTATAAGGTATTTTCAATGATACACTGCATATTACGTTATATTATAAGGTATTTTCTATGATACACTGCATATTACGTTATATTACATGGTATTTTCAATGATACACTGCATATTACGTTATATTATAAGGTATTTTCAATGATACACTGCATATTACGTTCTATTATAAGGTATTTTCAATGATAAACTACGATATATTAGAAGGCATTTTCAATGATACACTGCATATTACGTTATATTAGAAGGTATTTTCAATGATACACTGCATATTACGTTATATTATAAGGTATTTTCAGTGATACACTGCATGTTACGTTATATTATAAGGTATTTTCAATGATACACTGCATATTACGTAATATTACAAGGTATTTTCAATGATACACTGCATATTACGATATGATATAAGGTATTTTCAATGATACACTGCATATTACGTTATATCGTAAGGTATTTTCAATGATACACTGCATATTACGTTATATTATAAGGTATTTTCAATGATACACTGCATATTACGTTATATTATAAGGTATTTTCAATGATACACTGCATATTACGTTATATTATAAGGTATTTTCAATGATACACTATATATTACGTTATATTACATGGTATTTTCAATGATACACTGCATATTACGTTATATTATAAGGTATTTTCAATGATACACAGCATATTACGTTCTATTATAAGGTATTTTCAATGATAAACTACGATATATTAGAAGGCATTTTCAATGATACACTGCATATTACGTTATATTAGAAGGTATTTTCAATGATACACTGCATATTACGTTATATTATAATGTATTTTCAATGATACACTGCATATTACGTTATATTATAAGGTATTTTCAATGATAGACTGCATATTACGTTATATTATAAGGTATTTTCAATGATACACTGCATATTAGGATGTGTTATAAGGTATTTTCAATGATACACTGCATATTACGTTATATTATAAGGTATTTTCAATGATAAACTACGATATATTAGAAGGTATTTTCAATGATACACTACATATTACGTTATATTATAAGGTATTTTCAATGATACACTGCATATTACGCTATATTGTAAGGTATTTTCAATGATATACTGCATATTACGCTATATTATAAGGTATTTTCAATGATACACTGCATATTACGTTATATTATAAGGTATTTTCAATGATACACTGCATATTACGCTATATTATAAGGTATTTTCAATGATATACTGCATATTACGCTATATTATAAGGTATTTTCAATGATACACTGCATATTACGTTATATTATAAGGTATTTTCAATGATACACTGCATATTACGCTATATTATAAGGTATTTTCAATGATATACTGCATATTACGCTATATTATAAGGTATTTTCAATGATACACTGCATATTACGTTATATTATAAGGTATTTTCAATGATACACTGCATATTACGTTATATTACATGGCATTTTCAATGATACACTGCATATTACGTTATATTATAAGGTATTTTCAATGATACACAGCATATTACGTTATATTATAAGGTATTTTCAATGATACACTGCATATTACGTTATATTATAAGGTATTTTCAATGATACACTGCATATTACGTTATATTAGAAGGTATTTTCAATGATACACTTCATATTACGTTATATTGTAAGGTATTTTCAATGATACACTGCATATTACGTTATATTATAAGGTATTTTCAATGATACACTGCATATTACGGTATATTATAAGGTATTTTCAATGATATACTGCATATTACGCTACATTATAAGGTATTTTCAATGATACACTGCATATTACGTTATATTATAAGGTATTTTCAATGATACACTGCATATTACGTTCTATTATAAGGTATTTTCAATGATAAACTACGATATATTAGAAGGCATTTTCAATGATACACTGCATATTACGTTATATTAGAAGGTATTTTCAATGATACACTGCATATTACGTTATATTATAATGTATTTTCAATGATACACTGCATATTACGTTATATTATAATGTATTTTCAATGATAGACTGCATATTACGTTATATTATAAGGTATTTTCAATGATACACTGCATATTATGTTATATTATAAGGTATTTTCTATGATACACTGCATATTAGGATATGTTATAAGGTATTTTCAATGATACACTGTATATTACGTTATATTACATGGTATTTTCAATGAAACAATGTATATTACATTATATTATAAGGTATTTTCAATTATACACTGCATATTACGTTATAGTATAAGGTATTTTCTATGATATACTGCATATTACGCTATATTATAAGGTATTTTCAATGATATACTGCATATTACGCTATATTATAAGGTATTTTCAATGATACACTGCATATTAGGATATGTTATAAGGTATTTTCAATGATACACTGCATATTACGCTATATTATAAGGTATTTTCAATGATACACTGCATATTACGTTATATTACAAGGTATTTTCAATGATACACTGCATATTACGATATGATATAAGGTATTTTCAATGATACACTGCATATTACGTTATATCGTAAGGTATTTTCAATGATACACTGCATATTACGTTATATTATAAGGTATTTTCAATGATACACTGCATATTACGTTATATTAGAAGGTATTTTCAATGATACACTGCATATTACGTTATATTAGCAGGTATTTTCAATGATACACTGCATATTACGTTATATTATAAGGTATTTTCAATGATACACTGCATATTACGCTATATTATAAGGTATTTTCAATGATACACTGCATATTACGTTATATTATAAGGTATTTTCAATGATAAACTACGATATATTAGAAGGTATTTTCAATGATACACTGCATATTACGTTATATTATAAGGTATTTTCAATGATACACTGCATATTACGCTATATTATAAGGTATTTTCAATGATACACTGCATATTACGTTATATTAGAAGGTATTTTCAATGATACACTGCATATTACGTTATATTATAAGGTATTTTCAATGATACACTGCATATTACGCTATATTATAAGGTATTTTCAATGATACACTGCATATTACGTTATATTATAAGGTATTTTCAATGATAAACTGCGATATATTAGAAGGTATTTTCAATGATACACTGCATATTACGTTATATTATAAGGTATTTTCAATGATACACTGCATATTACGCTATATTATAAGGTATTTTCAATGATATACTGCATATTACGCTATATTATAAGGTATTTTCAATGATACATTGCATATTACGTTATATTATAAGGTATTTTCAATGATACACTGCATATTACGTTATATTACATGGTATTTTCAATGATACACTGCATATTACGTTATATTATAAGGTATTTTCAATGATACACTGCATATTACGTTCTATTATAAGGTATTTTCAATGATAAACTACGATATATTAGAAGGCATTTTCAATGATACACTGCATATTACGTTATATTAGAAGGTATTTTCAATGATACACTGCATATTACGTTATATTATAATGTATTTTCAATGATACACTGCATATTACGTTATATTATAAGGTATTTTCAATGATACACTGCATATTACGTTATATTATAAGGTATTTTCTATGATACACTGCATATTACGTTATATTACATGGTATTTTCAATGATACACTGCATATTACGTTATATTATAAGGTATTTTCAATGATACACTGCATATTACGTTCTATTATAAGGTATTTTCAATGATAAACTACGATATATTAGAAGGCATTTTCAATGATACACTGCATATTACGTTATATTAGAAGGTATTTTCAATGATACACTGCATATTACGTTATATTATAATGTATTTTCAATGATACACTGCATATTACGTTATATTATAAGGTATTTTCAATGATACACTGCATATTACGTTCTATTATAAGGTATTTTCAATGATAAACTACGATATATTAGAAGGCATTTTCAATGATACACTGCATATTACGTTATATTAGAAGGTATTTTCAATGATACACTGCATATTACGTTATATTATAATGTATTTTCAATGATAGACTGCATATTACGTTATATTATAAGGTATTTTCAATGATACACTGCATATTACGTTATATTATAAGGTATTTTCTATGATACACTGCATATTAGGATATGTTATAAGGTATTATCAATGATACACTGTATATTACGTTATATTACATGGTATTTTCAATGAAACAATGTATATTACATTATATTATAAGGTATTTTCAATTATACACTGCATATTACGTTATAGTATAAGGTATTTTCTATGATATACTGCATATTACGCTATATTATAAGGTATTTTCAATGATATACTGCATATTACGCTATATTATAAGGTATTTTCAATGATACACTGCATATTAGGATATGTTATAAGGTATTTTCAATGATACACTGCATATTACGCTATATTATAAGGTATTTTCAATGATACACTGCATATTACGTTATATTACAAGGTATTTTCAATGATACACTGCATATTACGATATGATATAAGGTATTTTCAATGATACACTGCATATTACGTTATATCGTAAGGTATTTTCAATGATACACTGCATATTACGTTATATTATAAGGTATTTTCAATGATACACTGCATATTACGTTATATTAGAAGGTATTTTCAATGATACACTGCATATTACGTTATATTAGAAGGTATTTTCAATGATACACTGCATATTACGTTATATTATAAGGTATTTTCAATGATACACTGCATATTACGCTATATTATAAGGTATTTTCAATGATACACTGCATATTACGTTATATTATAAGGTATTTTCAATGATAAACTACGATATATTAGAAGGTATTTTCAATGATACACTGCATATTACGTTATATTATAAGGTATTTTCAATGATATACTGCATATTACGCTATATTATAAGGTATTTTCAATGATATACTGCATATTACGCTATATTATAAGGTATTTTCAATGATACATTGCATATTACGTTATATTATAAGGTATTTTCAATGATACACTGCATATTACGTTATATTACATGGTATTTTCAATGATACACTGCATATTACGTTATATTATAAGGTATTTTCAATGATACACTGCATATTACGTTCTATTATAAGGTATTTTCAATGATAAACTACGATATATTAGAAGGCATTTTCAATGATACACTGCATATTACGTTATATTAGAAGGTATTTTCAATGATACACTGCATATTACGTTATATTATAATGTATTTTCAATGATACACTGCATATTACGTTATATTATAATGTATTTTCAATGATAGACTGCGTATTACGTTATATTATAAGGTATTTTCAATGATACACTGCATATTACGTTATATTATAAGGTATTTTCTATGATACACTGCATATTAGGATATGTTATAAGGTATTTTCAATGATACACTGTATATTACGTTATATTACATGGTATTTTCAATGAAACAATGTATATTACATTATATTATAAGGTATTTTCAATTATACACTGCATATTACGTTATAGTATAAGGTATTTTCAATGATACACTGCATATTACGCTATATTATAAGGTATTTTCAATGATATACTGCATATTACGCTATATTATAAGGTATTTTCAATGATACACTGCATATTAGGATATGTTATAAGGTATTTTCAATGATACACTGCATATTACGCTATATTATAAGGTATTTTCAATGATACACTGCATATTACGTTATATTACAAGGTATTTTCAATGATACACTGCATATTACGATATGATATAAGGTATTTTCAATGATACACTGCATATTACGTTATATCGTAAGGTATTTTCAATGATACACTGCATATTACGTTATATTATAAGGTATTTTCAATGATACACTGCATATTACGTTATATTAGAAGGTATTTTCAATGATACACTGCATATTACGTTATATTAGAAGGTATTTTCAATGATACACTGCATATTACGTTATATTATAAGGTATTTTCAATGATACACTGCATATTACGCTATATTATAAGGTATTTTCAATGATACACTGCATATTACGTTATATTATAAGGTATTTTCAATGATAAACTACGATATATTAGAAGGTATTTTCAATGATACACTGCATATTACGTTATATTATAAGGTATTTTCAATGATACACTGCATATTACGCTATATTATAAGGTATTTTCAATGATATACTGCATATTACGCTATATTATAAGGTATTTTCAATGATATACTGCATATTACGCTATATTATAAGGTATTTTCAATGATACACTGCATATTAGGATATGTTATAAGGTATTTTCAATGATACACTGCATATTACGCTATATTATAAGGTATTTTCAATGATACACTGCATATTACGTTCTATTATAAGGTATTTTCAATGATACACTGCATATTACGTTATATTAGAAGGTATTTTCAATGATACACTGCATATTACGTTATATTATAATGTATTTTCAATGATACACTGCATATTACGTTATATTATAATGTATTTTCAATGATAGACTGCATATTACGTTATATTATAAGGTATTTTCAATGATACACTGCATATTACGTTATATTACAAGGTATTTTCAATGATACACTGCATATTACGTTATATTGTTAGGTATTTTCAATGATACACTGCATATTACGTTATATTATAAGGTATTTTCAATGATACACTGCATATTACGCTATATTATAAGGTATTTTCAATGATATACTGCATATTACGCTACATTATAAGGTATTTTCAATGATACACTGCATATTACGCTATATTATAAGGTATTTTCAATGATACACTGCATATTACGTTATATTATAAGGTATTTTCAATGATAAACTACGATATATTAGAAGGTATTTTCAATGATACACTACATATTACGTTATATTATAAGGTATTTTCAATGATACACTGCATATTACGTTATATTATAAGGTATTTTCAATGATACACTGCATATTACGCTATATTATAAGGTATTTTCAATGATATACTGCATATTACGCTACATTATAAGGTATTTTCAATGATACACTGCATATTACGTTATATTATAAGGTATTTTCAATGATACACTGCATGTTACGTTATATTATAAGGTATTTTCAATGATACACTGCATATTACATAATATTACAAGGTATTTTCAATGATACACTGCATATTACGATATGATATAAGGTATTTTCAATGATACACTGCATATTACGTTATATCGTAAGGTATTGTTACGGGTCTACCGGCATACTAATGTTACGTGTCTATCGGTATACCCGTTGTATAGAATTGTTGGAAGATTCAGGTTGGTTACAGCGTCGTTAGGAAAACGACGCTGGAACGAAAGAGAGTCGGAAGACAGACACGAGAGAAAGCGGACGTCCGAGACGTCAAAGGCGATAAAAGCGATATAGCAAAGATAAGTTGCCTTCCTCCGAAAGATAACGTATCACAGTTATTGAAAGTGTATTTATTTATTTAGCGAAATAGAGATTTCGTTACATTGGTGTCAGAAGTGGGATATTCTGCGACTGAGCAAGCGATTAGCGGAACGAGATGCAGACTCGGTCTGTTCGTTTGGAGGAACGTCTCGCGGCTTTGGAAGCTCGACTGCTGGAAAATCAGGCGGATTCTCGATCGGAGGAGTTCGCGTCCATGCAGACACAGTTAGCGAATAATCAGGCCAGTCTTTGCCAACTTACTTCTCTTTTGGAGAGATTTGTAGGGGGTGGGAACCGTGAGGCCGCCGGTGACGAAGGTTCACGCGCGTTCAATCAATGTTCACGTCCGTGCAATGCTAGTTCATCCTTTTATCGCGTTAAGCCCGCAAAATTTAACGGTTCAGGTTCATGGAGACTGTACTTGACACAGTTTCTTACCCTGGCAAAGATTAATAACTGGGACGACACCACTAAGATTCTGGCCCTCGTAGACTCTCTTGAAGGTGAGGCCCTTACGGCCCTGTCGTGTCTCGAGGAATCGAAACGTACCGACTTTGACGCGCTTGTTTCTCGATTAAATATTCAATACGGCAATGAGCACTTGGCTCAGCTAGACCGGTTTAGGTTCTTTAATTATAGACAACGTAAGGGAGAGTCTCTTCGGGCTTTGGCTAACCAAATTTGTTTTCTTTCCCACTCGGCTTTCCCTGACGCGACACCGGAATTTCGCGATAAGCAAGCGCATCAGAGGTTCCTCGAGGCGATCGGGGACCACAATCTCAAGAGAGATGTCACCCTTGCTTCGATGAATTGTTCCACACTAGACGAGACACTTGCGATCGCGGTGAGGGTGGAAGCTCTAAATTTTCAGGACTCTTTGAGGTTTCCCCAACAGCCTATGCAGGAGAGTGCGAGGATGGACACGCGCCGTTTTCGTCCATACGGGGGACAACCACGTGACTTTAGCAGACCTTTGACTTGCTGGAAATGTGGAAAAATTGGTCATATTTCTTCAAATTGTTCTTTGAATAAGACTAACGCTTCGGGAAACCAGAAGGGATCGTTGTAAAGAGGGTTGCAAATGATCCAATACAAGAAAATACCCTCTATCGAATTTCTTCGGTTAATAACGTCGCGGTGGAGTCTGGTGTTAGCGTCACGGGTCTTTTGGATGGTCATTCTCGAAAGTTGATTGCCGATACCGGTTCACGAGTTTCACTCCTAAAGGGGACGTCAGTTGAGGGTTGTTGTTCAATGTCAAGCGAAATACATCTTAGATCCGTTACAGGAGAGAGGGTTCAGATTTTCGGGGAGCGCAGCGCTTTTGTTGAGCTCGGGAAGCTACGCGTGCGGCATAGGTTTCTCGTTGTCGATATCGAGGAAGATTGCATTTTAGGGCTGGATTTTCTGTCGAGATATAGGTGTTCGATCGATTTGGAAAATAACTGT
Organism: Lasioglossum lativentre; assembly: GCA_916610255.1. Taxonomy (NCBI): domain Eukaryota; kingdom Metazoa; phylum Arthropoda; class Insecta; order Hymenoptera; family Halictidae; genus Lasioglossum; species Lasioglossum lativentre. The sequence continues at coordinate 31,252 of CAKAJI010000558.1, forward strand.
TTGCATATTGCCGGAGTAGACAAAATTCGGTTTAATGGTTGTTCTATCGATGCTGGGTCTTCGGAAAGTGGCGTAGGCATTGCAGGAGATTCTGTAGATCAGATTTTGCCAGAGTTTTTGTTTCCGATTTTGGAAGATAATTCCGTACTCTTGGGCCAGAATGAGAAGGAAGACTTTAGGAATTTTCTAATTTCATTTCAAGACGTCTTCGCAAAAGATAAAAAGCAGTTGGGAAAGTGCAAGGTAGTGAAGCATCGAATAGATACAGGAGATCACGCACCTATTAAACAAGCTCCCCGTAGGGTTCCCGTTCAGCGAAAGGATGAAGTACGGCAGTTAATTGCGGACATGGAAAGTCAGGGGGTAATTGAAAAATCGGTTAGCTCTTGGATGTCCCCGGTGGTTTTAGTTAAAAAGAAAGATGGTTCAACAAGGTTTTGTATAGATTATCGCCGGCTAAACAACATAACGAAGAAAGATTCATATCCTTTACCTCGGATTGACGATACTCTGGATGCGATTGCGGGATCTTCGTGGTTTACGGTTTTGGACTTGCAGAGTGGTTACTGGCAGATCGAGATGGATGAGAGGGATCGCGAAAAGACTGCGTTTTCAGTAGGCGAAGGGTTGTGGCAGTTTAGGGTGATGCCGTTTGGGTTGTGTAATGCCCCAGCTACGTTTGAGAGGTTAATGGAAAATGTTTTGGGAGATCTGACTTGGCGAAAGTGTCTCGTTTATCTAGACGATATTATCATTTTTGGGAAGACGTTCGAAGAGGAACTGCAAAATTTGCATTTGGTATTTGATAAACTACGCGTAGCGGGTCTTCTTGTGGCCCCTCAAAAGTGTTCTTTTTTTCAAGCAGAAGTGAAATACTTGGGGCACATTGTTTCTAGGCAGGGTGTTAAAACGAATCCGGAGAAAATTTCCACGATCAGGGAGTGGCCTAAACCGAGGAATAAGTCAGGAATGAAAAGCTTTTTAGGGTTGTGTACTTATTTTTCGCGGTTTGTAAAGAATTATGCCACTATTGCAAGGCCGCTTTTTGACTTGACGGAAAATAAAAGTTTTGTTTGGTCAGAGGAAGCGGAGAAAGCTTTTGAGGAGTTAAAAATTTGTTTAACTTCAACACCGATTTTAGTTTATCCTTCGCACAGTGATCCATTCCTGTTAGATACGGATGCTTCAAATGTCGGTATAGGGGCGGTTTTACTGCAGGTTCAGGATGGTGAAGAGAGAGTGATTGCTTATTTTAATAAATCTCTAAACAAATCAGAAAAAAACTATTGCATTACCCGAAGAGAGTTGTTGGCGATAATTAAAGCTATAGAGCACTTTCATCATTACTTGTATGGAAGGAAATTTACAGTACGTACAGATCATGCGGCGTTATCGTGGTTACTTTCGTTTAAAAACCCGGAGGGTCAGATAGCTAGATGGATAGAAAGACTTCAACAATACGATTTCACGATTTGCCATCGGAGTGGTAAATTACATTCCAATGCTGATGCGTTATCTAGAAGACCTTGTTGGACAGATGATTGTAGGCGTTGTTTAAATACGGAAAGTAGAGACAAACATTGTCAGGAGGTTGAAGAAATTCCAATCCTTCGTACTCGGTGTTCTTTGTTTGAAACACAGGATTGGGGGAGTTCTCAGAGGAATGATCCACACTTAGAATTGGTTTTTAAAAGTAAACTGTTGGGAAATAAGCCGCTTAAAGAAGTTTTGACAGCTTCGTCACCGGAGGTTAAATTTTATTTCTCATTGTGGGAGTCTTTAGAGATTCAGGATGGTCTTTTATTCAAAAAGTGGGAATCTGCGGATGGAAAAAAGATGGTTTGGCAATTAGTGGTACCGAGAGAAAAGAAAGATGCAGTTCTTCGTGAGGCTCATGATTCGAGTGCTGGGGGACATTTCGGCATCAATAAAACAGTTTCTCGGATCAGGGAACGTTTTTATTGGGTTAATTGTATTAAAGATGTAGAAAAATGGTGTAATCGTTGTGAGGTTTGTATCTCCAGGAAAGGCACGGCTAATCGTGGCAAGGGATTGTTACAAATTTACAATGTAGGTTCTCCTTTCGAGAGAATAGCTTTAGACATCTTAGGTCCTTTACCAAAATCATTTTTTAGGAAATCGTTTTATGTTAGTTGTGGCAGATTACTTCACTAGATGGCCAGAGGTAATACCTTTACCAAATTTTCAGGCTAAAACTGTAGCCAATGCGTTAATTAGGGATATTGTAAGTCGTCATGGAGTCCCTCAAGAAATTCATTCTGATCAAGGGCGAACTTTTGAATCAAATATTTTTAAAGAACTAATGATTTTGTTAGGCACTAAGAAAACTAGAACAACTCCTCTACATCCACAATCGGATGGTCTTGTAGAAAGGTTAAATAGGACAATTCTTCAATATCTTTCAATATTTGTGTCTAAGCATCAAAGGGATTGGGACGAGTTAGTCCCTCTTTTTCTCCTTGCGTATAGGTCTGCTCAGCATGAAAGTTTAAAATTAAGTCCATCAATGATGTTATACGGCCGAGAAATTTGTTTGCCATTGGATTTGTTGCGAGGAAGTCTTCCAATTAAGAATGTTTTGTATTGTGATTTCAATTTAGATTTGAGAGATAAAATGGATGCTATTCACAAATTTGTTAGAAAGCAACAAGGAATTTCTTCGTTTAAAATGAAACAGCAGTACGATTCTAAAGTAGTGGAGAAATCTTTTCGGGAGGGGGATTTGGTATGGTTGTATCAACCTCTCAGAATAAAAGGGAAGTGTCCTAAACTTCAATGTCATTGGGATGGACCGTATGTTATTAACACAAAATTGAGTGATGTTGTCTATAGGATTAGGAAGAATAAGCAGAAATTTAAAGTAGTGCATGTTAATAGACTTGCAAAGTTTAATGATAAGTAGTAGTAGTAGGACTTATTGTGAATAAAAAAAAAAAAATTAATAATAAGTCTGAGTTTTCAAACATGCTAACGTTATTCCTGATTTGCTAGGAATCGCTGGTCTACTAATTTATAGGAGTACAAGAAAAGAAAAGAAAAAGCAAGTCGTAGAGGGAGAAATTCAAGACCGCATACATTAGAATTATAATATTGTTATTTTGAAGTTACTAATTGTTATTTGACATTGTTGTATTTTTGTTTGTTTTGGCCGCTAACCACTCCAGGTTTTTAAGCCGTGGTTTTCCCTGGGGCGTCGGGCAAATGCCGGGTTAGTTGGTGATTTTGGAAGGTCCACGGTGTTTGTTTCATTATTTTTGCTCCTACAAAATCACAGGCTATTTTTTTAAATAAAGTTCGTTTTTTTTCGGAGGAGGGGGGGAAGTGTTACGGGTCTACCGGCATACTAATGTTACGTGTCTATCGGTATACCCGTTGTATAGAATTGTTGGAAGATTCAGGTTGGTTACAGCGTCGTTAGGAAAACGACGCTGGAACGAAAGAGAGTCGGAAGACAGACACGAGAGAAAGCGGACGTCCGAGACGTCAAAGGCGATAAAAGCGATATAGCAAAGATAAGTTGCCTTCCTCCGAAAGATAACGTATCACAGTTATTGAAAGTGTATTTATTTATTTAGGGAAATAGAGATTTCGTTACAGTATTTTCAATGATACACTGCATATTACGTTATATTATAAGGTATTTTCAATGATACACTGCATATTACGTTATATTATAAGGTATTTTCAATGATACACTGCATATTACGTTATATTACAAGGTATTTTCAATGATACACTGCATATTACGATATGATATAAGGTATTTTCAATGATACACTGCATATTACGTTATATCGTAAGGTATTTTCAATGATACACTGCATATTACGTTATATTATAAGGTATTTTCAATGATAAACTACGATATATTAGAATGTATTTTCAATGATACACTGCATATTACGTTATATTATAAGGTATTTTCAATGATACACTGCATATTACGCTATATTATAAGGTATTTTCAATGATATACTGCATATTACGCTATATTATAAGGTATTTTCAATGATACATTGCATATTACGTTATATTATAAGGTATTTTCAATGATACACTGCATATTACGTTATATTACATGGTATTTTCAATGATACACTGCATATTACGTTATATTATAAGGTATTTTCAATGATACACAGCATATTACGTTCTATTATAAGGTATTTTCAATGATAAACTACGATATATTAGAAGGCATTTTCAATGATACACTGCATATTACGTTATATTAGAAGGTATTTTCAATGATACACTGCATATTACGTTATATTATAATGTATTTTCAATGATACACTGCATATTACGTTATATTATAATGTATTTTCAATGATAGACTGCATATTACGTTATATTATAAGGTATTTTCCATGATACACTGTATATTACGTTATATTATAAGGTATTTTCTATGATACACTGCATATTAGGATATGTTATAAGGTATTTTCAATGATACACTGTATATTACGTTATATTACATGGTATTTTCAATGAAACAATGTATATTACATTATATTATAAGGTATTTTCAATTGTACACTGCATATTACGTTATAGTATAAGGTATTTTCTATGATATACTGCATATTACGCTATATTATAAGGTATTTTCAATGATATACTGCATATTACGCTATATTATAAGGTATTTTCAATGATACACTGCATATTAGGATATGTTATAAGGTATTTTCAATGATACACTGCATATTACGCTATATTATAAGGTATTTTCAATGATACACTGCATATTACGCTATATTGTAAGGTATTTTCAATGATATACTGCATATTACGCTATATTATAAGGTATTTTCAATGATACACTGCATATTACGTTATATTATAAGGTATTTTCAATGATACACTGCATATTACGCTATATTATAAGGTATTTTCAATGATATACTGCATATTACGCTATATTATAAGGTATTTTCAATGATACACTGCATATTACGTTATATTATAAGGTATTTTCAATGATACACTGCATATTACGCTATATTATAAGGTATTTTCAATGATATACTGCATATTACGCTATATTATAAGGTATTTTCAATGATACATTGCATATTACGTTATATTATAAGGTATTTTCAATGATACACTGCATATTACGTTATATTACATGGCATTTTCAATGATACACTGCATATTACGTTATATTATAAGGTATTTTCAATGATACACAGCATATTACGTTATATTATAAGGTATTTTCAATGATACACTGCATATTACGTTATATTATAAGGTATTTTCAATGATACACTGCATATTACGTTATATTACAAGGTATTTTCAATGATACACTGCATATTACGTTATATTGTAAGGTATTTTCAATGATACACTGCATATTACGTTATATTATAAGGTATTTTCAATGATACACTGCATATTACGCTATATTATAAGGTATTTTCAATGATATACTGCATATTACGCTACATTATAAGGTATTTTCAATGATACACTGCATATTACGCTATATTATAAGGTATTTTCAATGATACACTGCATATTACGTTATATTATAAGGTATTTTCAATGATAAACTACGATATATTAGAAGGTATTTTCAATTATACACTACATATTACGTTATATTATAAGGTATTTTCAATGATACACTGCATATTACGTTATATGATAAGGTATTTTCAATGATATACTGCATATTACGCTATATTATAAGGTATTTCCAATGATACACTGCATATTACCTTATATTATAAGGTATTTTCAATGATATACTGCATATTACGCTATATTACAAGGTATTTTCAATGATACACTGCATATTACGTTATATTGTAAGGTATTTTCAATGATACACTGCATATTACGTTATATTATAAGGTATTTTCAATGATACACTGCATATTACGCTATATTATAAGGTATTTTCAATGATATACTGCATATTACGCTACATTATAAGGTATTTTCAATGATACACTGCATATTACGTTATATTATAAGGTATTTTCAGTGATACACTGCATGTTACGTTATATTATAAGGTATTTTCAATGATACACTGCATATTACGTAATATTACAAGGTATTTTCAATGATACACTGCATATTACGATATGATATAAGGTATTTTCAATGATACACTGCATATTACGTTATATCGTAAGGTATTTTCAATGATACACTGCATATTACGTTATATTATAAGGTATTTTCAATGATACACTGCATATTACGTTATATTATAAGGTATTTTCAATGATACACTGCATATTACGTTATATTATAAGGTATTTTCAATGATACACTGCATATTACGTTATATTACATGGTATTTTCAATGATACACTGCATATTACGTTATATTATAAGGTATTTTCAATGATACACAGCATATTACGTTCTATTATAAGGTATTTTCAATGATAAACTACGATATATTAGAAGGCATTTTCAATGATACACTGCATATTACGTTATATTAGAAGGTATTTTCAATGATACACTGCATATTACGTTATATTATAATGTATTTTCAATGATACACTGCATATTACGTTATATTATAATGTATTTTCAATGATAGACTGCATATTACGTTATATTATAAGGTATTTTCAATGATACACTGCATATTACGTTATATTATAAGGTATTTTCTATGATACACTGCATATTAGGATATGTTATAAGGTATTTTCAATGATACACTGTATATTACGTTATATTACATGGTATTTTCAATGAAACAATGTATATTACATTATATTATAAGGTATTTTCAATTATACACTGCATATTACGTTATAGTATAAGGTATTTTCTATGATATACTGCATATTACGCTATATTATAAGGTATTTTCAATGATACACTGCATATTAGGATGTGTTATAAGGTATTTTCAATGATACACTGCATATTACGTTATATTATAAGGTATTTTCAATGATAAACTACGATATATTAGAAGGTATTTTCAATGATACACTACATATTACGTTATATTATAAGGTATTTTCAATGATACACTGCATATTACGCTATATTGTAAGGTATTTTCAATGATATACTGCATATTACGCTATATTATAAGGTATTTTCAATGATACACTGCATATTACGTTATATTATAAGGTATTTTCAATGATACACTGCATATTACGCTATATTATAAGGTATTTTCAATGATATACTGCATATTACGCTATATTATAAGGTATTTTCAATGATACACTGCATATTACGTTATATTATAAGGTATTTTCAATGATACACTGCATATTACGCTATATTATAAGGTATTTTCAATGATATACTGCATATTACGCTATATTATAAGGTATTTTCAATGATACACTGCATATTACGTTATATTATAAGGTATTTTCAATGATACACTGCATATTACGTTATATTACATGGCATTTTCAATGATACACTGCATATTACGTTATATTATAAGGTATTTTCAATGATACACAGCATATTACGTTATATTATAAGGTATTTTCAATGATACACTGCATATTACAATATATTATAAGGTATTTTCAATGATACACTGCATATTACGTTATATTAGAAGGTATTTTCAATGATACACTTCATATTACGTTATATTGTAAGGTATTTTCAATGATACACTGCATATTACGTTATATTATAAGGTATTTTCAATGATACACTGCATATTACGCTATATTATAAGGTATTTTCAATGATATACTGCATATTACGCTACATTATAAGGTATTTTCAATGATACACTGCATATTACGCTATATTATAAGGTATTTTCAATGATACACTGCATATTACGTTATATTATAAGGTATTTTCAATGATAAACTACGATATATTAGAAGGTATTTTCAATTATACACTACATATTACGTTATATTATAAGGTATTTTCAATGATACACTGCATATTACGTTATATGATAAGGTATTTTCAATGATATACTGCATATTACGCTATATTATAAGGTATTTCCAATGATACACTGCATATTACGTTATATTATAAGGTATTTTCAATGATATACTGCATATTACGCTATATTACAAGGTATTTTCAATGATACACTGCATATTACGTTATATTGTAAGGTATTTTCAATGATACACTGCATATTACGTTATATTATAAGGTATTTTCAATGATACACTGCATATTACGCTATATTATAAGGTATTTTCAATGATATACTGCATATTACGCTACATTATAAGGTATTTTCAATGATACACTGCATATTACGTTATATTATAAGGTATTTTCAGTGATACACTGCATGTTACGTTATATTATAAGGTATTTTCAATGATACACTGCATATTACGTAATATTACAAGGTATTTTCAATGATACACTGCATATTACGATATGATATAAGGTATTTTCAATGATACACTGCATATTACGTTATATCGTAAGGTATTTTCAATGATACACTGCATATTACGTTATATTATAAGGTATTTTCAATGATACACTGCATATTACGTTATATTATAAGGTATTTTCAATGATACACTGCATATTACGTTATATTACAAGGTATTTTCAATGATACACTGCATATTACGATATGATATAAGGTATTTTCAATGATACACTGCATATTACGTTATATCGTAAGGTATTTTCAATGATACACTGCATATTACGTTATATTATAAGGTATTTTCAATGATACACTGCATATTACGTTATATTAGAAGGTATTTTCAATGATACACTGCATATTACGTTATATTAGAAGGTATTTTCAATGATACACTGCATATTACGTTATATTATAAGGTATTTTCAATGATACACTGCATATTACGCTATATTATAAGGTATTTTCAATGATACACTGCATATTACGTTATATTATAAGGTATTTTCAATGATAAACTACGATATATTAGAAGGTATTTTCAATGATACACTGCATATTACGTTATATTATAAGGTATTTTCAATGATACACTGCATATTACGCTATATTATAAGGTATTTTCAATGATATACTGCATATTACGCTATATTATAAGGTATTTTCAATGATACATTGCATATTACGTTATATTATAAGGTATTTTCAATGATACACTGCATATTACGTTATATTACATGGTATTTTCAATGATACACTGCATATTACGTTATATTATAAGGTATTTTCAATGATACACTGCATATTACGTTCTATTATAAGGTATTTTCAATGATAAACTACGATATATTAGAAGGCATTTTCAATGATACACTGCATATTACGTTATATTAGAAGGTATTTTCAATGATACACTGCATATTACGTTATATTATAATGTATTTTCAATGATACACTGCATATTACGTTATATTATAATGTATTTTCAATGATAGACTGCATATTACGTTATATTATAAGGTATTTTCAATGATACACTGCATATTATGTTATATTATAAGGTATTTTCTATGATACACTGCATATTAGGATATGTTATAAGGTATTTTCAATGATACACTGTATATTACGTTATATTACATGGTATTTTCAATGAAACAATGTATATTACATTATATTATAAGGTATTTTCAATTATACACTGCATATTACGCTATATTATAAGGTATTTTCAATGATACACTGCATATTACGTTATATTACAAGGTATTTTCAATGATACACTGCATATTACGATATGATATAAGGTATTTTCAATGATACACTGCATATTACGTTATATCGTAAGGTATTTTCAATGATACACTGCATATTACGTTATATTATAAGGTATTTTCAATGATACACTGCATATTACGTTATATTAGAAGGTATTTTCAATGATACACTGCATATTACGTTATATTAGCAGGTATTTTCAATGATACACTGCATATTACGTTATATTATAAGGTATTTTCAATGATACACTGCATATTACGCTATATTATAAGGTATTTTCAATGATACACTGCATATTACGTTATATTATAAGGTATTTTCAATGATAAACTACGATATATTAGAAGGTATTTTCAATGATACACTGCATATTACGTTATATTATAAGGTATTTTCAATGATACACTGCATATTACGCTATATTATAAGGTATTTTCAATGATATACTGCATATTACGCTATATTATAAGGTATTTTCAATGATACATTGCATATTACGTTATATTATAAGGTATTTTCAATGATACACTGCATATTACGTTATATTACATGGTATTTTCAATGATACACTGAATATTACGTTATATTATAAGGTATTTTCAATGATACACTGCATATTACGTTCTATTATAAGGTATTTTCAATGATACACTGCATATTACGTTATATTAGAAGGTATTTTCAATGATACACTGCATATTACGTTATATTATAATGTATTTTCAATGATACACTGCATATTACGTTATATTATAATGTATTTTCAATGATAGACTGCATATTACGTTATATTATAAGGTATTTTCAATGATACACTGCATATTACGTTATATTATAAGGTATTTTCTATGATACACTGCATATTAGGATATGTTATAAGGTATTTTCAATGATACACTGTATATTACGTTATATTACATGGTATTTTCAATGAAACAATGTATATTACATTATATTATAAGGTATTTTCAATTATACACTGCATATTACGTTATAGTATAAGGTATTTTCTATGATATACTGCATATTACGCTATATTATAAGGTATTTTCAATGATATACTGCATATTACGCTATATTATAAGGTATTTTCAATGATACACTGCATATTAGGATATGTTATAAGGTATTTTCAATGATACACTGCATATTACGCGATATTATAAGGTATTTTCAATGATACACTGCATATTACGTTATATTATAAGGTATTTTCAATGATAAACTACGATATATTAGAAGGTATTTTCAATGATACACTGCATATTACGTTATATTATAAGGTATTTTCAATGATACACTGCATATTACGTTATATTACAAGGTATTTTCAATGATACACTGCATATTACGTTATATTGTAAGGTATTTTCAATGATACACTGCATATTACGTTATATTATAAGGTATTTTCAATGATACACTGCATATTACGCTATATTATAAGGTATTTTCAATGATATACTGCATATTACGCTATATTATAAGGTATTTTCAATGATACACTGCATATTACGTTATATTATAAGGTATTTTCAATGATACACTGCATATTACGTTATATTACAAGGTATTTTCAATGATACACTGCATATTACGTTATATTGTTAGGTATTTTCAATGATACACTGCATATTACGTTATATTATAAGGTATTTTCAATGATACACTGCATGTTACGTTATATTATAAGGTATTTTCAATGATACACTGCATATTACATAATATTACAAGGTATTTTCAATGATACACTGCATATTACGATATGATATAAGGTATTTTCAATGATACACTGCATATTACGTTATATCGTAAGGTATTTTCAATGATACACTGCATATTACGTTATATTATAAGGTATTTTCAATGATACACTGCATATTACGTTATATTATAAGGTATTTTCAATGATACACTGCATATTACGTTATATTACAAGGTATTTTCAATGATACACTGCATATTACGATATGATATAAGGTATTTTCAATGATACACTGCATATTACGTTATATCGTAAGGTATTTTCAATGATACACTGCATATTACGTTATATTATAAGGTATTTTCAATGATAAACTACGATATATTAGAAGGTATTTTCAATGATACACTACATATTACGTTATATTATAAGGTATTTTCAATGATACACTGCATATTACGCTATATTGTAAGGTATTTTCAATGATATACTGCATATTACGCTATATTATAAGGTATTTTCAATGATACACTGCATATTACGTTATATTATAAGGTATTTCCAATGATACACTGCATATTACGCTATATTATAAGGTATTTTCAATGATATACTGCATATTACGCTATATTATAAGGTATTTTCAATGATACACTGCATATTACGTTATATTATAAGGTATTTTCAATGATACACTGCATATTACGCTATATTATAAGGTATTTTCAATGATATACTGCATATTACGCTATATTATAAGGTATTTTCAATGATACATTGCATATTACGTTATATTATAAGGTATTTTCAATGATACACTGCATATTACGTTATATTACATGGCATTTTCAATGATACACTGCATATTACGTTATATTATAAGGTATTTTCAATGATACACAGCATATTACGTTATATTATAAGGTATTTTCAATGATACACTGCATATTACGTTATATTACAAGGTATTTTCAATGATACACTGCAATATTACGTTATATTGTTAGGTATTTCAATGATACACTGCATATTACGTTATATTATAAGGTATTTTCAATGATACACTGCATATTACGCTATATTATAAGGTATTTTCAATGATATACTGCATATTACGCTATATTATAAGGTATTTTCAATGATACACTGCATATTACGCTATATTATAGGTATTTTCAATGATACACTGCATATTACGTTATATTATAAGGTATTTTTCAATGATAAACTCTACGATATATTAGAAGGTATTTTCAATGATACACTACATATTACGTTATATTATAAGGTATTTCAATGATACACTGCATATTACGTTATATTATAAGGTATTTTCAATGATACACTGCATATTACGCTATATTATAAGGTATTTTCAATGATATACTGCATATTACGCTACATTATAAGGTATTTTCAATGATACACTGCATATTACGTTATATTATAAGGTATTTTCAATGATACACTGCATGTTACGTTATATTATAAGGTATTTTCAATGATACACTGCATATTACGTAATATTACAAGGTATTTTCAATGATACACTGCATATTACGATATGATATAAGGTATTTTCAATGATACACTGCATATTACGTTATATCGTAAGGTATTTTCAATGATACACTGCATATTACGTTATATTATAAGGTATTTTCAATGATACACTGCATATTACGTTATATTATAAGGTATTTTCAATGATACACTGCATATTACGCTATATTGTAAGGTATTTTCAATGATACACTGCATATTACGTTATATTATAAGGTATTTTCAATGGTACACTGCATATTACGCTATATTATAAGGTATTTTCAATGATATACTGCATATTACGCTATATTATAAGGTATTTTCAATGATACACTGCATATTACGTTATATTATAAGGTATTTTCAATGATACACTGCATATTACGCTATATTATAAGGTATTTTCAATGATATACTGCATATTACGCTATATTATAAGGTATTTTCAATGATACACTGCATATTACGTTATATTATAAGGTATTTTCAATGATACACTGCATATTACGTTATATTACATGGCATTTTCAATGATACACTGCATATTACGTTATATTATAAGGTATTTTCAATGATACACAGCATATTACGTTATATTATAAGGTATTTTCAATGATTACACTGCATATTACGTTATATTATAAGGTATTTTCAATGATACACTGCATATTACGTTATATTACAAGGTATTTTCAATGATACACTGCATATTACGTTATATTGTAAGGTATTTTCAATGATACACTGCATATTACGTTATATTATAAGGTATTTTCAATGATATACTGCATATTACGCTATAGTATAAGGATTTTCAATGATATACTGCATATTACGCTATATTATAAGGTATTTTCAATGATACACTGCATATTAGGATATGTTATAAGGTATTTTCAATGATACACTGCATATTACGTTATATTATAAGTATTTTCAATGATACACTGCATATTACGCTATATGATAAGGTATTTTCAATGATATACTGCATATTACGCTATATTATAAGGTATTTTCAATGATACATTGCATATTACGTTATATTATAAGGTATTTTCAATGATACACTGCATATTACGTTATATTACATGGTATTTTCAATGACACACTGCATATTACGTTATATATTAAGGTATTTTCAATGATACACAGCATATTACGTTCTATTATAAGGTATTTTCAATGATAAACTACGATATATTAGAAGGCATTTTCAATGATACACTGCATATTACGTTATATTAGAAGGTATTTTCAATGATACACTGCATATTACGTTATATTATAATGTATTTTCAATGATACACAGCATATTACGTTATATTATAATGTATTTTCAATGATACACTGCATATTACGTTATATTATAAGGTATTTTCTATGATACACTGCATATTAGGATATGTTATAAGGTATTTTCAATGATACACTGTATATTACGTTATATTACATGGTATTTTCAATGAAACAATGTATATTACATTATATTATAAGGTATTTTCAATTATACACTGCATATTACGTTATAGTATAAGGTATTTTCTATGATATACTGCATATTACGCTATATTATAAGGTATTTTCAATGATATACTGCATATTACGCTATATTATAAGGTATTTTCAATGATACACTGCATATTAGGATATGTTATAAGGTTGATTTTCAATGATAACACTGCCATATTACGCTATATTATAAGGTATTTTCAATGATACACTGCATATTACGTTATATTATAAGGTATTTTCAATGATAAACTACGATATATTAGAAGGTATTTTCAATGATACACTACATATTACGTTATATTATAGGTATTTTCAATGATACACTGCATATTACGCTATATTATAAGGTATTTTCAATGATATACTGCATATTACGCTATATTATAAGGTATTTTCAATGATACACTGCATATTACGTTATATTATAAGGTATTTTCAATGATACACTGCATATTACGCTATATTATAAGGTATTTTCAATGATATACTGCATATTACGCTATATTATAAGGTATTTTCAATGATACATTGCATATTACGTTATATTATAAGGTATTTTCAATGATACACTGCATATTACGTTATATTACATGGTATTTTCAATGACACACTGCATATTACGTATATTATAAGGTATTTTCAATGATACACAGCAATATTACGTTCTATTATAAGGTATTTTCAATGATAAACTACGATATATTAGAAGGCATTTTCAATGATACACTGCATATTACGTTATATTAGAAGGTATTTTCAATGATACACTGCATATTACGTTATATTATAATGTATTTTCAATGATACACTGCATATTACGTTATATTATAATGTATTTTCAATGATACACTGCATATTACGTTATATTATAAGGTTATTTTCTATGATACACTGCATATTACGCTATATTATAAGGTATTTTCAATGAATATACTGCATATTACGCTATATTATAAGGTATTTTCAATGATACACTGCATATTAGGATATGTTATAAGGTATTTTCAATGATACACTGCATATTACGCTATATTATAAGGTATTTTCAATGATACACTGCATATTACGTTATATTATAAGGTATTTTCAATGATAAACTACGATATATTAGAAGGTATTTTCAATGATACACTACATATTACGTTATATTATAAGGTATTTTTCAATGATACACTGCATATTACGCTATATTATAAGGTATTTTCAATGATATACTGCATATTACGCTATATTATAAGGTATTTTCAATGATACACTGCATATTACGTTATATTATAGGTATTTTCAATGATACACTGCATATTACGCTATATTATAAGGTATTTTCAATGATATACTGCATATTACGCTATATTATAAGGTATTTTCAATGATACACTGCATATTACGTTATATTATAAGTATTTTCAATGATACACTGCATATTACGCTATATTATAAGGTATTTTCAATGATATACTGCATATTACGCTATATTATAAGGTATTTTCAATGATACATTGCATATTACGTTATATTATAAGGTATTTTCAATGATACACTGCATATTACGTTATATTACATGGCATTTTCAATGATACACTGCATATTACGTTATAATTATAAGGTATTTTCAATGATACACAGCATATTACGTTCTATTATAAGGTATTTTCAATGATAAACTACGATATATTAGAAGGCATTTCAATGATACACTCGCATATTACGTTATATTAGAAGGTATTTTCAATGATACACTGCATATTACGTATATTATAATGTATTTTCAATGATACACTGCATATTACGTTATATTATAATGTATTTTTCAATGATAGACTGCATATTACGTTATATAATTAAGGTATTTTCAATGATACACTGCATATTACGCTATATTATAAGGTATTTTCAATGATACACTGCATATTACGCTATATTATAAGGTATTTTCAATGATACACTGCTATTACGTTATATTATAAGGTATTTTCAATGATACACTGCATATTACGCTATATTATAAGGTATTTTCAATGATATACTGCATATTACGGTATATTAATAAGGTATTTTCAATGATACATTGCATATTACGTTATATTATAAGGTATTTTCAATGATACACTGCATATTACGTTATATTACATGGCATTTTCAATGATACACTGCATATTACGTTATATTATAAGGAATTTTCAATGATACACAGCATATTACGTTCTATTATAAGGTATTTTCAATGATAAACTACGATATATTAGATGGCATTTTCAATGATACACTGCATATTACGTTATATTAGAAGGTATTTTCAATGATACACTGCATATTACGTTATATTATAATGTATTTTCAATGATACACTGCATATTACGTTATATTATAATGTATTTTCAATGATAGACTGCATATTACGTTATATTATAGGTATTTTCAATGATATACCTGCATATTACGCTATATTATAAGGTATTTTTCAATGATACACTGCATATTAGGATATGTTATAAGGTATTTTCAATGATACACTGCATATTACGCTATATTATAAGGTATTTTCAATGATACACTGCATATTACGTTATATTATAAGGTATTTTCTATGATACACTGCATATTAGGATATGTTATAAGGTATTTTCAATGATACA
>CAKAJI010000559.1:0-81115 GCA_916610255.1 Lasioglossum lativentre
ATATATTATAAGGTATTTTCAATGATACAACAGCAGATTACGTTATATTATAAGGTATTTTCAATGATAAACTACTATATATTATAAGGTATTTTCAATGATACACTACAAATTACGATATATTATAAGGTATTTTCACTGATACACTGCATATTACGTTATATTATAAGGTATTTTCATTGATAGACTAGAATTACCATATATTCTAAGGTATTTTCAATGATACACTGCATATTACGTTATATTATAAGGTATTTTCAATGGTACACTGCATATTACGTTATATTATAAGGTATTTGCAATGATACACTGCATATTACGTTATATTATAAGGTATTTTCAATGATACACTGCATATTACGTTATATTATAAGGTATTTTCAATGATACACTGCATATTACGTTATATTATAAGGTATTTTCAATGATACACTGCATATTACGTTATATTATACGGTATTTTCATTGATACACTACAAATTGCGATATATTATAAGGTATTTTCAATGATACCCAGCAGATTACGTTATATTATAAGGTATTTTCAATGATAAACTACTATATATTATAAGGTATTTTCAATGATACACAGCAGATTACGTTATATTATAAGGTATTTTCAATGATAAACTACTATATATTATAAGGTATTTTCAATGATACACTACAAATTACGATATATTATAAGGTATTTTCACTGATACACTGCATATTACGTTATATTATAAGGTATTTTCATTGATAGACTTGAATTACCATATATTCTAAGGTATTTTCAATGATACACTGCATATTACGTTATATTATAAGGTATTTTCAATGATACACAGCAGATTACGTTATATTATAAGGTATTTTCAATGATAAACTACTATATATTATAAGGTATTTTCAATGATACACTACAAATTACGATATATTATAAGGTATTTTCACTGATACACTGCATATTACGTTATATTATAAGGTATTTTCATTGATAGACTAGAATTACCATATATTCTAAGGTATTTTCAATGATACACTGCATATTACGTTATATTATAAGGTACTTTCAATGATACACTGCATATTACGTTTTATTATAAGGTATTTTCAATGATACACAGAATATTTCGTTATATTATAAGGTATTTTCATTGATACACTACAAATTACAATATATTATAAGGTATTTTCAATGATACACTACAAATTGCGATATATTATAAGGTATTTTCATTGATAGACTAGAATTACCATATATTCTAAGGTATTTTCAATGATACACTGCATATTACGTTATATTATAAGGTATTTTCAATGATACACTGCATATTACGTTTTATTATAAGGTATTTTCAATGATACACAGAATATTACGTTATATTATAAGGTATTTTCAATGATACACTGCATATTACGTTATATTATACGGTATTTTCATTGATACACTACAAATTGCGATATATTATAAGGTATTTTCAATGATACACTGCAGATTACGTTATATTATAAGGTATTTTCAATGATAAACTACTATATATTATAAGGTATTTTCAATGATACACTACAAATTACGATATATTATAAGGTATTTTCACTGATACACTGCATATTACGTTATATTATAAGGTATTTTCATTGATAGACTAGAATTACCATATATTCTAAGGTATTTTCAATGATACACTGCATATTACGTTATATTATAAGGTATTTTCAATGATACACTGCATATTACGTTATATTATAAGGTATATGCAATGATACACTGCATATTACGTTATATTATAAGGTATTTTCAATGATAAACTACTATATATTATAAGGTATTTTCAATGATACACAGCAGATTACGTTATATTATAAGGTATTTTCAATGATAAACTACTATATATTATAAGGTATTTTCAATGATACACTACAAATTACGATATATTATAAGGTATTTTCACTGATACACTGCATATTACGTTATATTATAAGGTATTTTCATTGATAGACTAGAATTACCATATATTCTAAGGTATTTTCAATGATACACTGCATATTACGTTATATTATAAGGTATTTTCAATGATACACTGCATATTACGTTATATTATAAGGTATTTTCAATGATACACTGCATATTACGTTATATTATACGGTATTTTCATTGATACACTACAAATTGCGATATATTATAAGGTATTTTCAATGATACCCAGCAGATTACGTTATATTATAAGGTATTTTCAATGATAAACTACTATATATTATAAGGTATTTTCAATGATACACAGCAGATTACGTTATATTATAAGGTATTTTCAATGATAAACTACTATATATTATAAGGTATTTTCAATGATACACTACAAATTACGATATATTATAAGGTATTTTCACTGATACACTGCATATTACGTTATATTATAAGGTATTTTCATTGATAGACTAGAATTACCATATATTCTAAGGTATTGTCAATGATACACTGCATATTACGTTATATTATAAGGTATTTTCAATGATACACAGCAGATTACGTTATATTATAAGGTATTTTCAATGATAAACTACTATATATTATAAGGTATTTTCAATGATACACTACAAATTACGATATATTATAAGGTATTTTCACTGATACACTGCATATTACGTTATATTATAAGGTATTTTCATTGATAGACTAGAATTACCATATATTCTAAGGTATTTTCAATGATACACTGCATATTACGTTATATTATAAGGTACTTTCAATGATACACTGCATATTACGTTATATTATAAGGTATTTTCAATGATACACAGAATATTACGTTATATTATAAGGTATTTTCATTGATACACTACAAATTACAATATATTATAAGGTATTTTCAATGATACACTACAAATTGCGATATATTATAAGGTATTTTCATTGATAGACTAGAATTACCATATATTCTAAGGTATTTTCAATGATACACTGCATATTACGTTATATTATAAGGTATTTTCAATGATACACTGCATATTACGTGTTATTATAAGGTATTTTCAATGATACACAGAATATTACGTTATATTATAAGGTATTTTCAATGATACACTGCATATTACGTTATATTATACGGTATTTTCATTGATACACTACAAATTGCGATATATTATAAGGTATTTTCAATGATACACAGCAGATTACGTTATATTATAAGGTATTTTCAATGATAAACTACTATATATTATAAGGTATTTTCAATGATACACAGCAGATTACGTTATATTATAAGGTATTTTCAATGATAAACTACTATATATTATAAGGTATTTTCAATGATACACTACAAATTACGATATATTATAAGGTATTTTCACTGATACACTGCATATTACGTTATATTATAAGGTATTTTCATTGATAGACTAGAATTACCATATATTCTAAGGTATTTTCAATGATACACTGCATATTACGTTATATTATAAGGTACTTTCAATGATACACTGCATATTACGTTTTATTATAAGGTATTTTCAATGATACACAGAATATTACGTTATATTATAAGGTATTTTCATTGATACACTACAAATTACAATATATTATAAGGTATTTTCAATGATACACTACAAATTGCGATATATTATAAGGTATTTTCATTGATAGACTAGAATTACCATATATTCTAAGGTATTTTCAATGATACACTGCATATTACGTTATATTATAAGGTATTTTCAATGATACACTGCATATTACGTTTTATTATAAGGTATTTTCAATGATACACAGAATATTACGTTATATTATAAGGTATTTTCAATGATACACTGCATATTACGTTATATTATACGGTATTTTCATTGATACACTACAAATTGCGATATATTATAAGGTATTTTCAATGATACACTGCAGATTACGTTATATTATAAGGTATTTTCAATGATAAACTACTATATATTATAAGGTATTTTCAATGATACACTACAAATTACGATATATTATAAGGTATTTTCACTGATACACTGCATATTACGTTATATTATAAGGTATTTTCATTGATAGACTAGAATTACCATATATTCTAAGGTATTTTCAATGATACACTGCATATTACGTTATATTATAAGGTATTTTCAATGATACACTGCATATTACGTTATATTATAAGGTATTTGCAATGATACACTGCATATTACGTTATATTATAAGGTATTTTCAATGATACACTGCATATTACGTTATATTATAAGGTATTTTCAATGATACACTGCATATTACGTTATATTATAAGGTATTTTCAATGATACACTGCATATTACGTTATATTATACGGTATTTTCATTGATACACTACAAATTGCGATATATTATAAGGTATTTTCAATGATACCCAGCAGATTACGTTATATTATAAGGTATTTTCAATGATAAACTACTATATATTATAAGGTATTTTCAATGATACACAGCAGATTACGTTATATTATAAGGTATTTTCAATGATAAACTACTATATATTATAAGGTATTTTCAATGATACACTACAAATTACGATATATTATAAGGTATTTTCACTGATACACTGCATATTACGTTATATTATAAGGTATTTTCATTGATAGACTAGAATTACCATATATTCTAAGGTATTTTCAATGATACACTGCATATTACGTTATATTATAAGGTATTTTCAATGATACACAGCATATTACGTTATATTATAAGGTATTTTCAATGATAAACTACTATATATTATAAGGTATTTTCAATGATACACTGCATATTACGTTATATTATAAGGTATTTTCACTGACACACTGCATATTACGTTATATTATAAGGTATTTTCATTGATAGACTAGAATTACCATATATTCTAAGGTATTTTCAATGATACACTGCATATTACGATATATTATAAGGTACTTTCAATGATACACTGCATATTACGTTTTATTATAAGGTATTTTCAATGATACACAGAATATTACGTTATATTATAAGGTATTTTCATTGATACACTACAAATTACAATATATTATAAGGTATTTTCAATGATACACTACAAATTGCGATATATTATAAGGTATTTTCATTGATAGACTAGAATTACCATATATTCTAAGGTATTTTCAATGATACACTGCATATTACGTTATATTATAAGGTATTTTCAATGATACACTGCATATTACGTGTTATTATAAGGTATTTTCAATGATACACAGAATATTACGTTATATTATAAGGTATTTTCAATGATACACTGCATATTACGTTATATTATACGGTATTTTCATTGATACACTACAAATTGCGATATATTATAAGGTATTTTCAATGATACACAGCAGATTACGTTATATTATAAGGTATTTTCAATGATAAACTACTATATATTATAAGGTATTTTCAATGATACACAGCAGATTACGTTATATTATAAGGTATTTTCAATGATAAACTACTATATATTATAAGGTATTTTCATTGATACACTACAAATTACAATATATTATAAGGTATTTTCAATGATACACTACAAATTGCGATATATTATAAGGTATTTTCATTGATAGACTAGAATTACCATATATTCTAAGGTATTTTCAATGATACACTGCATATTACGTTATATTATAAGGTATTTTCAATGATACACTGCATATTACGTTTTATTATAAGGTATTTTCAATGATACACAGAATATTACGTTATATTATAAGGTATTTTCAATGATACACTGCATATTACGTTATATTATACGGTATTTTCATTGATACACTACAAATTGCGATATATTATAAGGTATTTTCAATGATACACTGCAGATTACGTTATATTATAAGGTATTTTCAATGATAAACTACTATATATTATAAGGTATTTTCAATGATACACTACAAATTACGATATATTATAAGGTATTTTCACTGATACACTGCATATTACGTTATATTATAAGGTATTTTCATTGATAGACTAGAATTACCATATATTCTAAGGTATTTTCAATGATACACTGCATATTACGTTATATTATAAGGTATTTTCAATGATACACTGCATATTACGTTATATTATAAGGTATTTGCAATGATACACTGCATATTACGTTATATTATAAGGTATTTTCAATGATACACTGCATATTACGTTATATTATAAGGTATTTTCAATGATACACTGCATATTACGTTATATTATAAGGTATTTTCAATGATACACTGCATATTACGTTATATTATACGGTATTTTCATTGATACACTACAAATTGCGATATATTATAAGGTATTTTCAATGATACCCAGCAGATTACGTTATATTATAAGGTATTTTCAATGATAAACTACTATATATTATAAGGTATTTTCAATGATACACAGCAGATTACGTTATATTATAAGGTATTTTCAATGATAAACTACTATATATTATAAGGTATTTTCAATGATACACTACAAATTACGATATATTATAAGGTATTTTCACTGATACACTGCATATTACGTTATATTATAAGGTATTTTCATTGATAGACTAGAATTACCATATATTCTAAGGTATTTTCAATGATACACTGCATATTACGTTATATTATAAGGTATTTTCAATGATACACAGCAGATTACGTTATATTATAAGGTATTTTCAATGATAAACTACTATATATTATAAGGTATTTTCAATGATACACTGCATATTACGTTATATTATAAGGTATTTTCACTGACACACTGCATATTACGTTATATTATAAGGTATTTTCATTGATAGACTAGAATTACCATATATTCTAAGGTATTTTCAATGATACACTGCATATTACGTTATATTATAAGGTACTTTCAATGATACACTGCATATTACGTTTTATTATAAGGTATTTTCAATGATACACAGAATATTACGTTATATTATAAGGTATTTTCATTGATACACTACAAATTACAATATATTATAAGGTATTTTCAATGATACACTACAAATTGCGATATATTATAAGGTATTTTCATTGATAGACTAGAATTACCATATATTCTAAGGTATTTTCAATGATACACTGCATATTACGTTATATTATAAGGTATTTTCAATGATACACTGCATATTACGTGTTATTATAAGGTATTTTCAATGATACACTGCATATTACGTTATATTATAAGGTATTTTCAATGATACACTGCATATTACGTTATATTATACGGTATTTTCATTGATACACTACAAATTGCGATATATTATAAGGTATTTTCAATGATACACTGCAGATTACGTTATATTATAAGGTATTTTCAATGATAAACTACTATATATTATAAGGTATTTTCAATGATACACAGCAGATTACGTTATATTATAAGGTATTTTCAATGATAAACTACTATATATTATAAGGTATTTTCAATGATACACTACAAATTACGATATATTATAAGGTATTTTCACTGATACACTGCATATTACGTTATATTATAAGGTATTTTCATTGATAGACTAGAATTACCATATATTCTAAGGTATTTTCAATGATACACTGCATATTACGTTATATTATAAGGTATTTTCAATGATACACTGCATATTACGTTATATTATAAGGTATTTGCAATGATACACTGCATATTACGTTATATTATAAGGTATTTTCAATGATACACTGCATATTACGTTATATTATAAGGTATTTTCAATGATACACTGCATATTACGTTATATTATAAGGTATTTTCAATGATACACTGCATATTACGTTATATTATACGGTATTTTCATTGATACACTACAAATTGCGATATATTATAAGGTATTTTCAATGATACCCAGCAGATTACGTTATATTATAAGGTATTTTCAATGATAAACTACTATATATTATAAGGTATTTTCAATGATACACAGCAGATTACGTTATATTATAAGGTATTTTCAATGATAAACTACTATATATTATAAGGTATTTTCAATGATACACTACAAATTACGATATATTATAAGGTATTTTCACTGATACACTGCATATTACGTTATATTATAAGGTATTTTCATTGATAGACTAGAATTACCATATATTCTAAGGTATTTTCAATGATACACTGCATATTACGTTATATTATAAGGTATTTTCAATGATACACAGCAGATTACGTTATATTCTAAGGTATTTTCAATGATAAACTACTATATATTATAAGGTATTTTCAATGATACACTACAAATTACGATATATTATAAGGTATTTTCACTGATACACTGCATATTACGTTATATTATAAGGTATTTTCATTGATAGACTAGAATTACCATATATTCTAAGGTATTTTCAATGATACACTGCATATTACGTTATATTATAAGGTACTTTCAATGATACACTGCATATTACGTTTTATTATAAGGTATTTTCAATGATACACAGAATATTACGTTATATTATAAGGTATTTTCATTGATACACTACAAATTACAATATATTATAAGGTATTTTCAATGATACACTACAAATTGCGATATATTATAAGGTATTTTCATTGATAGACTAGAATTACCATATATTCTAAGGTATTTTCAATGATACACTGCATATTACGTTATATTATAAGGTATTTTCAATGATACACTGCATATTACGTTTTATTATAAGGTATTTTCAATGATACACAGAATATTACGTTATATTATAAGGTATTTTCAATGATACACTGCATATTACGTTATATTATACGGTATTTTCATTGATACACTACAAATTGCGATATATTATAAGGTATTTTCAATGATACACTGCAGATTACGTTATATTATAAGGTATTTTCAATGATAAACTACTATATATTATAAGGTATTTTCAATGATACACTACAAATTACGATATATTATAAGGTATTTTCACTGATACACTGCATATTACGTTATATTATACGGTATTTTCATTGATACACTACAAATTGCGATATATTATAAGGTATTTTCAATGATACACTGCAGATTACGTTATATTATAAGGTATTTTCAATGATAAACTACTATATATTATAAGGTATTTTCAATGATACACTACAAATTACGATATATTATAAGGTATTTTCACTGATACACTGCATATTACGTTATATTATAAGGTATTTTCATTGATAGACTAGAATTACCATATATTCTAAGGTATTTTCAATGATACACTGCATATTACGTTATATTATAAGGTATTTTCAATGATACACTGCATATTACGTTATATTATAAGGTATTTGCAATGATACACTGCATATTACGTTATATTATAAGGTATTTTCAATGATACACTGCATATTACGTTATATTATAAGTTATTTTCAATGATACACTGCATATTACGTTATATTATAAGGTATTTTCAATGATACACTGCATATTACGTTATATTATACGGTATTTTCATTGATACACTACAAATTGCGATATATTATAAGGTATTTTCAATGATACCCAGCAGATTACGTTATATTATAAGGTATTTTCAATGATAAACTACTATATATTATAAGGTATTTTCAATGATACACAGCAGATTACGTTATATTATAAGGTATTTTCAATGATAAACTACTATATATTATAAGGTATTTTCAATGATACACTACAAATTACGATCTATTATAAGGTATTTTCACTGATACACTGCATATTACGTTATATTATAAGGTATTTTCATTGATAGACTAGAATTACCATATATTCTAAGGTATTTTCAATGATACACTGCATATTACGTTATATTATAAGGTATTTTCAATGATACACAGCAGATTACGTTATATTATAAGGTATTTTCAATGATAAACTACTATATATTATAAGGTATTTTCAATGATACACTACAAATTACGATATATTATAAGGTATTTTCACTGATACACTGCATATTACGTTATATTATAAGGTATTTTCATTGATAGACTAGAATTACCATATATTCTAAGGTATTTTCAATGATACACTGCATATTACGTTATATTATAAGGTACTTTCAATGATACACTGCATATTACGTTTTATTATAAGGTATTTTCAATGATACACAGAATATTACGTTATATTATAAGGTATTTTCATTGATACACTACAAATTACAATATATTATAAGGTATTTTCAATGATACACTACAAATTGCGATATATTATAAGGTATTTTCATTGATAGACTAGAATTACCATATATTCTAAGGTATTTTCAATGATACACTGCATATTACGTTATATTATAAGGTATTTTCAATGATACACTGCATATTACGTTTTATTATAAGGTATTTTCAATGATACACAGAATATTACGTTATATTATAAGGTATTTTCAATGATACACTGCATATTACGTTATATTATACGGTATTTTCATTGATACACTACAAATTGCGATATATTATAAGGTATTTTCAATGATACACTGCAGATTACGTTATATTATAAGGTATTTTCAATGATAAACTACTATATATTATAAGGTATTTTCAATGATACACTACAAATTACGATATATTATAAGGTATTTTCACTGATACACTGCATATTACGTTATATTATAAGGTATTTTCATTGATAGACTAGAATTACCATATATTCTAAGGTATTTTCAATGATACACTGCATATTACGTTATATTATAAGGTATTTTCAATGATACACTGCATATTACGTTATATTATAAGGTATTTGCAATGATACACTGCATATTACGTTATATTATAAGGTATTTTCAATGATACACTGCATATTACGTTATATTATAAGGTATTTTCAATGATACACTGCATATTACGTTATATTATAAGGTATTTTCAATGATACACTGCATATTACGTTATATTATACGGTATTTTCATTGATACACTACAAATTGCGATATATTATAAGGTATTTTCAATGATACACAGCAGATTACGTTATATTATAAGGTATTTTCAATGATAAACTACTATATATTATAAGGTATTTTCAATGATACACAGCAGATTACGTTATATTATAAGGTATTTTCAATGATAAACTACTATATATTATAAGGTATTTTCAATGATACACTACAAATTACGATATATTATAAGGTATTTTCACTGATACACTGCATATTACGTTATATTATAAGGTATTTTCAATGATAAACTACTATATATTATAAGGTATTTTCAATGATACACTGCATATTACGTTATATTATAAGGTATTTTCAATGATACACTGCATATTACGTTATATTATAAGGTATTTTCAATGATACACAGAATATTACGTTATATGGGAAGGTATTTTCAATGATACACTGCATAATACGTTATATTATAAGGTACTTTCAATGATACACTGCATATTACGTTTTATTATAAGGTATTTTCAATGATACACAGAATATTACGTTTTATTATAAGGTATTTTCAATGATACACAGAATATTACGTTATATTATAAGGTATTTTCATTGATACACTACAAATTACAATATATTATAAGGTATTTTCAATGATACACAACAAATTGCGATATATTATAAGGTATTTTCAATGATACACTGCATATTACTTTATATTATAAGGTATTTTCATTGATACACTACAAATTACGATATATTATAAGGTATTTTCAATGATACACAGCATATTACGTTATATTATAAGGTATTTTCAATGATAAACTACTATATATTATAAGGTATTTTCAATGATAAACTACTATATATTATAAGGTATTTTCAATGATAAACTACTATATATTATAAGGTATTTTCAATGATACACTACAAATTACGATATATTATAAGGTATTTTCACTGATTCACTGCATATTACGTTATATTATAAGGTATTTTCAATGATACACTGCATATTACGTTATATTATAAGGTATTTTCAATGATACACTGCATATTACGTTATATTATAAGGTATTTTCAATGATACACTGCATATTACGTTATATTATACGGTATTTTCATTGATACACTACAAATTGCGATATATTATAAGGTATTTTCAATGATACCCAGCAGATTACGTTATATTATAAGGTATTTTCAATGATAAACTACTATATATTATAAGGTATTTTCAATGATACACAGCAGATTACGTTATATTATAAGGTATTTTCAATGATAAACTACTATATATTATAAGGTATTTTCAATGATACACTACAAATTACGATATATTATAAGGTATTTTCACTGATACACTGCATATTACGTTATATTATAAGGTATTTTCAATGATAAACTACTATATATTATAAGGTATTTTCAATGATACACTGCATATTACGTTATATTATAAGGTATTTTCAATGATACACTGCATATTACGTTATATTATAAGGTATTTTCAATGATACACAGAATATTACGTTATATGGGAAGGTATTTTCAATGATACACTGCATAATACGTTATATTATAAGGTACTTTCAATGATACACTGCATATTACGTTTTATTATAAGGTATTTTCAATGATACACAGAATATTACGTTTTATTATAAGGTATTTTCAATGATACACAGAATATTACGTTATATTATAAGGTATTTTCATTGATACACTACAAATTACAATATATTATAAGGTATTTTCAATGATACACAACAAATTGCGATATATTATAAGGTATTTTCAATGATACACTGCATATTACTTTATATTATAAGGTATTTTCATTGATACACTACAAATTACGATATATTATAAGGTATTTTCAATGATACACAGCATATAACGTTATATTATAAGGTATTTTCAATGATAAACTACTATATATTATAAGGTATTTTCAATGATAAACTACTATATATTATAAGGTATTTTCAATGATAAACTACTATATATTATAAGGTATTTTCAATGATACACTACAAATTACGATATATTATAAGGTATTTTCACTGATTCACTGCATATTACGTTATATTATAAGGTATTTTCATTGATAGACTACAATTGCCATATATTCTAAGGTATTTTCAATGATACACTGCATATTACGTTATATTATAAGGTATTTTCAATGATACACTGCATATTACGTTATATTATAAGGTATTTTCAATGATACACTGCATATTACGTTATATTATAAGGTATTTTCATTGATGCACTACAAATTACCATATATTATAAGGTATTTTCAATGATACACTACAAATTACGATATATTATAAGGTATTTTCAATGATACACCGCATATTACGTTATATTATAATGTATTTTCAATGATACACTGCATATTACGTTATATTATAAGGTATTTTCAATGATACACTGCATATTACGTTTTATTATAAGGTATTTTCAATGATACACTGCATATTACGTTATATTATAAGGTATTTTCAATGATACACAGAATATTACGTTATATTATAAGGTATTTTCAATGATAAACTACTATATATTATAAGGTATTTTCAATGATACACTGCATATTACGTTATATTATAAGGTATTTTCAATGATACACTGCATATTACGATTTATTATAAGGTATTTTCAATGATACACTGCATATTACGTCATATTATAAGGTATTTTCAATGATACACTGCATATTACGTTATATTATAAGGTATTTTCAATGATACACACAATATTACGTTTTATAATAAGGTATTTTCAATGATAAACTACTAAATATTATAAGGTATTTCCAATGATACACTACAAATTACGATATATTACAAGGTATTTTCAATGATACACTGCATATTACGTTATATTATAAGGTATTTTCAATGATACACTGCATATTACATTATATTATAAGGTATTTTCAATGATACACTGCATATTACGTTATATTATAAGGTATTTTCAATGATACACTGCATATTACGTTATATTATAAGGTATTTTCAATGATACACAGAATATTACGTTATATTATAAGGTATTTTCAATGATAAACTACTATATATTATAAGGTATTTTCAATGATACACTGCATATTACGTTATATTATAAGGTATTTTCAATGATACACTGCATATTACGTTATATTATAAGGTATTTTCAATGATACACAGAATATTACGTTATATGGGAAGGTATTTTCAATGATACACTGCATAATACGTTATATTATAAGGTATTTTCATTGATACACTACAAATTACAATATATTATAAGGTATTTTCAATGATACACTACAAATTGCGATATATTATAAGGTATTTTCATTGATAGACTAGAATTACCATATATTCTAAGGTATTTTCAATGATACACTGCATATTACGTTATATTATAAGGTATTTTCAATGATACACACAATATTACGTTTTATAATAAGGTATTTTCAATGATAAACTACTAAATATTATAAGGTATTTTCAATGATACACTACAAATTACGATATATTACAAGGTATTTTCAATGATACACTGCATATTACGTTATATTATAAGGTATTTTCAATGATACACTGCATATTACATTATATTATAAGGTATTTTCAATGATACACTGCATATTACGTTTTATTATAAGGTATTTTCAATGATACACTGCATATTACGTTATATTATAAGGTATTTTCAATGATACACAGAATATTACGTTATATTATAAGGTATTTTCAATGATAAACTACTATATATTATAAGGTATTTTCAATGATACACTGCATATTACGTTATATTATAAGGTATTTTCAATGATACACTGCATATTACGATTTATTATAAGGTATTTTCAATGATACACTGCATATTACGTCATATTATAAGGTATTTTCAATGATACACTGCATATTACGTTATATTATAAGGTATTTTCAATGATACACACAATATTACGTTTTATAATAAGGTATTTTCAATGATAAACTACTAAATATTATAAGGTATTTCCAATGATACACTACAAATTGCGATATATTATAAGGTATTTTCATTGATAGACTAGAATTACCATATATTCTAAGGTATTTTCAATGATACACTGCATATTACGTTATATTATAAGGTATTTTCAATGATACACTGCATATTACGATTTATTATAAGGTATTTTCAATGATACACAGAATATTACGTTATATTATAAGGTATTTTCAATGATACACTGCATATTACGTTATATTATAAGGTATTTTCAATGATACACTGCATATTACGTTATATTATACGGTATTTTCATTGATACACTACAAATTTCGATATATTATAAGGTATTTCCAATGATACACTGCATATTACCATATATTATAAGGTATTTTCAATGATACACTACAAATTACGATATATTATAAGGTATTTTCAATGATACACTGCATATTACTTTATATTATAAGGTATTTTCATTGATACACTACAAATTACGATATATTATAAGGTATTTTCAATGATACACAGCATATTACGTTATATTATAAGGTATTTTCAATGATAAACTACTATATATTATAAGGTATTTTCAATGATAAACTACTATATATTATAAGGTATTTTCAATGATAAACTACTATATATTATAAGGTATTTTCAATGATACACTACAAATTACGATATATTATAAGGTATTTTCACTGATACACTGCATATTACGTTATATTATAAGGTATTTTCAATGATACACTGCATATTACGTTATATTATAAGGTATTTTCAATGATACACAGAATATTACGTTATATTATAAGGTATTTTCATTGATACACTACAAATTACAATATATTATAAGGTATTTTCAATGATACACTACAAATTGCGATATATTATAAGGTATTTTCATTGATAGACTAGAATTACCATATATTCTAAGGTATTTTCAATGATACACTGCATATTACGTTATATTATAAGGTATTTTCAATGATACACTGCATATTACGTTATATTATAAGGTATTTTCAATGATACACTGCATATTACGTTATATTATAAGGTATTTTCAATGATACACTGCATATTACGTTATATTATACGGTATTTTCATTGATACACTACAAATTGCGATATATTATAAGGTATTTTCAATGATACACAGCAGATTACGTTATATTATAAGGTATTTTCAATGATAAACTACTATATATTATAAGGTATTTTCAATGATACACTACAAATTACGATATATTATAAGGTATTTTCACTGATACACTGCATATTACGTTATATTATAAGGTATTTTCATTGATAGACTAGAATTACCATATATTCTAAGGTATTTTCAATGATACACTGCATATTACGTTATATTATAAGGTATTTTCAATGATACACTGCATATTACGTTATATTATAAGGTATTTTCAATGATACACTGCATATTACGTTATATTATAAGGTATTTTCAATGATACACTGCATATTACGTTATATTATAAGGTATTTTCAATGATACACTGCATATTACGTTATATTATAAGGTATTTTCAATGATACGCTGCATATTACGTTATATTATAAGGTATTTTCAATGATACACTGCATATTACGTTATATTATAAGGTATTTTCAATGATACACTGCATATTACGTTATATTATAAGGTATTTTCATTGATACACTGCATATTACGTTATATTATAAGGTATTTTCAATGATACACTGCATATTACGTTATATTATAAGGTATTTTCAATGATAAACTACTATATATTACAAGGTATTTTCAATGATACACTACAAATTACGATATATTATAAGGTATTTTCAATGATACACTGCATATTACGTTATATTATAAGGTATTTTCAATGATACACTGCATATTACGTTATATTATACGGTATTTTCATTGATACACTACAAATTGCGATATATTATAAGGTATTTTCAATGATACACAGCAGATTACGTTATATTATAAGGTATTTTCAATGATAAACTACTATATATTATAAGGTATTTTCAATGATACACTACAAATTACGATATATTATAAGGTATTTTCACTGATACACTGCATATTACGTTATATTATAAGGTATTTTCATTGATAGACTAGAATTACCATATATTCTAAGGTATTTTCAATGATACACTGCATATTACGTTATATTATAAGGTATTTTCAATGATACACTGCATATTACGTTATATTATAAGGTATTTTCAATGATACACTGCATATTACGTTATATTATAAGGTATTTTCAATGATACACTGCATATTACGTTATATTATAAGGTATTTTCAATGATACACTGCATATTACGTTATATTATAAGGTATTTTCAATGATACGCTGCATATTACGTTATATTATAAGGTATTTTCAATGATACACTGCATATTACGTTATATTATAAGGTATTTTCAATGATACACTGCATATTACGTTATATTATAAGGTATTTTCATTGATACACTGCATATTACGTTATATTATAAGGTATTTTCAATGATACACTGCATATTACGTTATATTATAAGGTATTTTCAATGATACACTGCATATTACGTTATATTATAAGGTATTTTCAATGATACACTGCATATTACGTTATATTATAAGGTATTTTCAATGATACACTGCATATTACGTTATATTATACGGTATTTTCATTGATACACTACAAATTGCGATATATTATAAGGTATTTTCAATGATACACAGCAGATTACGTTATATTATAAGGTATTTTCAATGATAAACTACTATATATTATAAGGTATTTTCAATGATACACTACAAATTACGATATATTATAAGGTATTTTCACTGATACACTGCATATTACGTTATATTATAAGGTATTTTCATTGATAGACTAGAATTACCATATATTCTAAGGTATTTTCAATGATACACTGCATATTACGTTATATTATAAGGTATTTTCAATGATACACTGCATATTACGTTATATTATAAGGTATTTTCAATGATACACTGCATATTACGTTATATTATAAGGTATTTTCAATGATACACTGCATATTACGTTATATTATAAGGTATTTTCAATGATACACTGCATATTACGTTATATTATAAGGTATTTTCAATGATACGCTGCATATTACGTTATATTATAAGGTATTTTCAATGATACACTGCATATTACGTTATATTATAAGGTATTTTCAATGATACACTGCATATTACGTTATATTATAAGGTATTTTCATTGATACACTGCATATTACGTTATATTATAAGGTATTTTCAATGATACACTGCATATTACGTTATATTATAAGGTATTTTCAATGATAAACTACTATATATTACAAGGTATTTTCAATGATACACTACAAATTACGATATATTATAAGGTATTTTCAATGATACACTGCATATTACGTTATATTATAAGGTATTTTCATTGATACACTACAAATTACCATATATTATAAGGTATTTTCAATGATACACTAAAAAATTTCGATATATTATAAGGTATTTCCAATGATACACTGCATATTACCATATATTATAAGGTATTTTCAATGATACACTACAAATTACGATATATTATAAGGTATTTTCAATGATACACTGCATATTACTTTATATTATAAGGTATTTTCATTGATACACTACAAATTACGATATATTATAAGGTATTTTCAATGATACACAGCATATTACGTTATATTATAAGGTATTTTCAATGATAAACTACTATATATTACAAGGTATTTTCAATGATAAACTACTATATATTATAAGGTATTTTCAATGATACACTACAAATTACGATATATTATAAGGTATTTTCACTGATACACTGCATATTACGTTATATTATAAGGTATTTTCATTGATAGACTACAATTACCATATATTCTAAGGTATTTTCAATGATACACTGCATATTACGT
Organism: Lasioglossum lativentre; assembly: GCA_916610255.1. Lineage (NCBI taxonomy): Eukaryota > Metazoa > Arthropoda > Insecta > Hymenoptera > Halictidae > Lasioglossum > Lasioglossum lativentre. The sequence goes on from CAKAJI010000559.1 coordinate 18,769, forward strand.
TATATTATAAGGTATTTTCAATGATACACTGCATATTACGTTATATTATAAGGTATTTTCAATGATACACTGCATATTACGTTATATTATAAGGTATTTTCAATGATACACTGCATATTACGTTATATTATAAGGTATTTTCAATGATACACTGCATATTACGTTATATTATAAGGTATTTTCAAAGATACACTGCATATTACGTTATATTATAAGGTATTTTCAATGATAAACTACTATATATTACAAGGTATTTTCAATGATACACTACAAATTACGATATATTATAAGGTATTTTCAATGATACACTGCATATTACGTTATATTATAAGGTATTTTCATTGATACACTACAAATTACCATATATTATAAGGTATTTTCAATGATACACTAAAAAATTTCGATATATTATAAGGTATTTCCAATGATACACTGCATATTACCATATATTATAAGGTATTTTCAATGATACACTACAAATTACGATATATTATAAGGTATTTTCAATGATACACTGCATATTACAATATATTATAAGGTATTTTCAATGATACACTACAAATTGCGATATATTATAAGGTATTTTCATTGATAGACTAGAATTACCATATATTCTAAGGTATTTTCAATGATACACTGCATATTACGTTATATTATAAGGTATTTTCAATGATACACTGCATATTACGTTATATTATAAGGTATTTTCATTGATACACTACAAATTACAATATATTATAAGGTATTTTCAATGATACACTACAAATTGCGATATATTATAAGGTATTTTCATTGATAGACTAGAATTACCATATATTCTAAGGTATTTTCAATGATACACTGCATATTACGTTATATTATAAGGTATTTTCAATGATACACTGCATATTACGTTTCATTATAAGGTATTTTCAATGATACACAGAATATTACGTTATATTATAAGGTATTTTCATTGATACACTGCATATTACGTTATATTATAAGGTATTTTCAATGATACACTGCATATTACGTTATATTATAAGGTATTTTCAATGATAAACTACTATATATTATAAGGTATTTTCAATGATACACTGCATATTACGTTATATTATAAGGTATTTTCAATGATACACTGCATATTACGTTATATTATAAGGTATTTTCAATGATACACAGAATATTACGTTATATGGGAAGGTATTTTCAATGATACACTGCATAATACGTTATATTATAAGGTACTTTCAATGATACACTGCATATTACGTTTTATTATAAGGTATTTTCACTGATACACAGAATATTACGTTATATTATAAGGTATTTTCATTGATACACTACAAATTACAATATATTATAAGGTATTTTCAATGATACACTACAAATTGCGATATATTATAAGGTATTTTCATTGATAGACTAGAATTACCATATATTCTAAGGTATTTTCAATGATACACTGCATATTACGTTATATTATAAGGTATTTTCAATGATACACTGCATATTACGTTAAATTATAAGGTATTTTCATTGATACACTACAAATTACAATATATTATAAGGTATTTTCAATGATACACTACTAATTGCGATATATTATAAGGTATTTTCATTGATAGACTAGAATTACCATATATTCTAAGGTATTTTCAATGATACACTGCATATTACGTTATATTATAAGGTATTTTCAATGATACACTGCATATTACGTTTCATTATAAGGTATTTTCAATGATACACAGAATATTACGTTATATTATAAGGTATTTTCATTGATACACTACAAATTACAATATATTATAAGGTATTTTCAATGATACACTACAAATTGCGATATATTATAAGGTATTTTCATTGATAGACTAGAATTACCATATATTCTAAGGTATTTTCAATGATACACTGCATATTACGTTATATTATAAGGTATTTTCAATGATACACTGCATATTACGTTATATTATAAGGTATTTTCAATGATACACTGCATATTACGTTATAATATAAGGTATTTTCAATGATACACTGCATATTACGTTATATTATAAGGTATTTTCAATGATACACTGCATATTACGTTATATTATACGGTATTTTCATTGATACACTACAAATTGCGATATATTATAAGGTATTTTCAATGATACACAGCAGATTACGTTATATTATAAGGTATTTTCAATGAAAAACTACTATATATTATAAGGTATTTTCAATGATACACTACAAATTACGATATATTATAAGGTATTTTCACTGATACACTGCATATTACGTTATATTATAAGGTATTTTCATTGATAGACTAGAATTACCATATATTCTAAGGTATTTTCACTGATACACTGCATATTACGTTATATTATAAGGTATTTTCATTGATAGACTACAATTACCATATATTCTAAGGTATTTTCAATGATACACTGCATATTACGTTATATTATAAGGTATTTTCAATGATACACTGCATATTACGTTATATTATAAGGTATTTTCAATGATACACTGCATATTACGTTATATTATAAGGTATTTTCATTGATGCACTACAAATTACCATATATTATAAGGTATTTTCAATGATACACTACAAATTACGATATATTATAAGGTATTTTCAATGATACACCGCATATTACGTTATATTATAATGTATTTTCAATGATACACTGCATATTACGTTATATTATAAGGTATTTTCAATGATACACTGCATATTACGTTTTATTATAAGGTATTCTCAATGATACACTGCATATTACGATTTATTATTAGGTATTTTCAATGATACACTGCATATTACGTCATATTATAAGGTATTTTCAATGATACACTGCATATTACGTTATATTATAAGGTATTTTCAATGATACACACAATATTACGTTTTATAATAAGGTATTTTCAATGATAAACTACTAAATATTATAAGGTATTTCCAATGATACACTACAAATTACGATATATTACAAGGTATTTTCAATGATACACTGCATATTACGTTATATTATAAGGTATTTTCAATGATACACTGCATATTACGTTATATTATAAGGTATTTTCAATGATACACTGCATATTACGTTATATTATAAGGTATTTTCAATGATACACTGCATATTACGTTATATTATAAGGTATTTTCAATGATACACAGAATATTACGTTATATTATAAGGTATTTTCAATGATAAACTACTATATATTATAAGGTATTTTCAATGATACACTGCATATTACGTTATATTATAAGGTATTTTCAATGATACACTGCATATTACGTTATATTATAAGGTATTTTCAATGATAGACAGAATATTACGTTATATGGGAAGGTATTTTCAATGATACACTGCATAATACGTTATATTATAAGGTACTTTCAATGATACACTGCATATTACGTTTTATTATAAGGTATTTTCACTGATACACAGAATATTACGTTATATTATAAGGTATTTTCATTGATACACTACAAATTACAATATATTATAAGGTATTTTCAATGATACACTACAAATTGCGATATATTATAAGGTATTTTCATTGATAGACTAGAATTACCATATATTCTAAGGTACTTTCAATGATACACTGCATATTACGTTATATTATAAGGTATTTTCAATGATACACTGCATATTACGTTATATTATAAGGTATTTTCAATGATACACTACAAATTACGATATATTATAAGGTATTTTCAATGATACACTACAAATTGCGATATATTATAAGGTATTTTCATTGATAGACTAGAATTACCATATATTCTAAGGTATTTTCAATGATACACTGCATATTACGTTATATTATAATGTATTTTCAATGATACACTGCATATTACGTTTCATTATAAGGTATTTTCAATGATACACAGAATATTACGTTATATTATAAGGTATTTTCATTGATACACTACAAATTACAATATATTATAAGGTATTTTCAATGATACACTACAAATTGCGATATATTATAAGGTATTTTCATTGATAGACTAGAATTACCATATATTCTAAGGTATTTTCAATGATACACTGCATATTACGTTATATTATAAGGTATTTTCAATGATACACTGCATATTACGTTATATTATAAGGTATTTTCAATGATACACTGCATATTACGTTATATTATAAGGTATTTTCAATGATACACTGCATATTACGTTATATTATAAGGTATTTTCAATGATACACTGCATATTACGTTATATTATAAGGTATTTTCAATGATACACTGCATATTACGTTATATTATACGGTATTTTCATTGATACACTACAAATTGCGATATATTATAAGGTATTTTCAATGATACACAGCAGATTACGTTATATTATAAGGTATTTTCAATGAAAAACTACTATATATTATAAGGTATTTTCAATGATACACTACAAATTACGATATATTATAAGGTATTTTCACTGATACACTGCATATTACGTTATATTATAAGGTATTTTCATTGATAGACTAGAATTACCATATATTCTAAGGTATTTTCAATGATACACTGCATATTACGTTATATTATAAGGTATTTTCAATGATACACAGCAGATTACGTTATATTATAAGGTATTTTCAATGATAAACTACTATATATTATAAGGTATTTTCAATGATACACTACAAATTACGATATATTATGAGGTATTTTCACTGATACACTGCATATTACGTTATATTATAAGGTATTTTCATTGATAGACTAGAATTACCATATATTCTAAGGTATTTTCAATGATACACTGCATATTACGTTATATTATAAGGTATTTTCAATGATACACTGCATATTACGTTATATTATAAGGTATTTTCAATGATACACTGCATATTACGTTATATTATAAGGTATTTTCAATGATACACTGCATATTACGTTATATTATAAGGTATTTTCAATGATACACTGCATATTACGTTATATTATAAGGTATTTTCAATGATACACTGCATATTACGTTATATTATACGGTATTTTCATTGATACACTACAAATTGCGATATATTATAAGGTATTTTCAATGATACACAGCAGATTACGTTATATTATAAGGTATTTTCAATGATAAACTACTATATATTATAAGGTATTTTCAATGATACACTACAAATTACGATATATTATAAGGTATTTTCACTGATACACTGCATATTACGTTATATTATAAGGTATTTTCATTGATAGACTAGAATTACCATATATTCTAAGGTATTTTCAATGATACACTGCATATTACGTTATATTATAAGGTATTTTCAATGATACACTGCATATTACGTTATATTATAAGGTATTTTCAATGATACACTGCATATTACGTTATATTATAAGGTATTTTCAATGATACACTGCATATTACGTTATATTATAAGGTATTTTCAATGATACACTGCATATTACGTTATATTATAAGGTATTTTCAATGATACACTGCATATTACGTTATATTATAAGGTATTTTCAATGATACACTGCATATTACGTTATATTATAAGGTATTTTCAATGATACACTGCATATTACGTTATATTATAAGGTATTTTCAATGATACACTGCATATTACGTTATATTATAAGGTATTTTCAATGATAAACTACTATATATTACAAGGTATTTTCAATGATACACTACAAATAACGATATATTATAAGGTATTTTCAATGATACACTGCATATTACGTTATATTATAAGGTATTTTCATTGATACACTACAAATTACCATATATTATAAGGTATTTTCAATGATACACTAAAAAATTTCGATATATTATAAGGTATTTCCAATGATACACTGCATATTACCATATATTATAAGGTATTTTCAATGATACACTGCATATTACGTTATATTATAAGGTATTTTCAATGATACACTGCATATTACGTTTCATTATAAGGTATTTTCAATGATACACAGAATATTACGTTATATTATAAGGTATTTTCATTGATACACTACAAATTACAATATATTATAAGGTATTTTCAATGATACACTACAAATTGCGATATATTATAAGGTATTTTCATTGATAGACTAGAATTACCATATATTCTAAGGTATTTTCAATGATACACTGCATATTACGTTATATTATAAGGTATTTTCAATGATACACAGCATATTACGTTATATTATAAGGTATTTTCAATGATACACTGCATATTACGTTATATTATAAGGTATTTTCAATGATACACTGCATATTACGTTATATTATAAGGTATTTTCATTGATACACTACAAATTGCGATATATTATAAGGTATTTTCAATGATACACAGCAGATTACGTTATATTATAAGGTATTTTCAATGATAAACTACTATATATTATAAGGTATTTTCAATGATACACTACAAATTACGATATATTATAAGGTATTTTCAGTGATACACTGCATATTACGTTATATTATAAGGTATTTTCATTGATAGACTAGAATTACCATATATTCTAAGGTATTTTCAATGATACACTGCATATTACGTTATATTATAAGGTATTTTCATTGATACACTACAAATTACCATATATTATAAGGTATTTTCAATGATACACTAAAAAATTTCGATATATTATAAGGTATTTCCAATGATACACTGCATATTACCATATATTATAAGGTATTTTCAATGATACACTGCATATTACGTTATATTATAAGGTATTTTCAATGATACACTGCATATTACGTTTCATTATAAGGTATTTTCAATGATACACAGAATATTACGTTATATTATAAGGTATTTTCATTGATACACTACAAATTACAATATATTATAAGGTATTTTCAATGATACACTACAAATTGCGATATATTATAAGGTATTTTCATTGATAGACTAGAATTACCATATATTCTAAGGTATTTTCAATGATACACTGCATATTACGTTATATTATAAGGTATTTTCAATGATACACAGCATATTACGTTATATTATAAGGTATTTTCAATGATACACTGCATATTACGTTATATTATAAGGTATTTTCAATGATACACTGCATATTACGTTATATTATAAGGTATTTTCATTGATACACTACAAATTGCGATATATTATAAGGTATTTTCAATGATACACAGCAGATTACGTTATATTATAAGGTATTTTCAATGATAAACTACTATATATTATAAGGTATTTTCAATGATACACTACAAATTACGATATATTATAAGGTATTTTCAGTGATACACTGCATATTACGTTATATTATAAGGTATTTTCATTGATAGACTAGAATTACCATATATTCTAAGGTATTTTCAATGATACACTGCATATTACGTTATATTATAAGGTATTTTCAATGATACACTGCATATTACGTTTCATTATAAGGTATTTTCAATGATACACAGAATATTACGTTATATTATAAGGTATTTTCATTGATACACTACAAATTACAATATATTATAAGGTATTTTCAATGATACACTACAAATTGCGATATATTATAAGGTATTTTCATTGATAGACTAGAATTACCATATATTCTAAGGTATTTTCAATGATACACTGCATATTACGTTATATTATAAGGTATTTTCAATGATACACTGCATATTACGTTATATTATAAGGTATTTTCAATGATACACTGCATATTACGTTATAATATAAGGTATTTTCAATGATACACTGCATATTACGTTATATTATAAGGTATTTTCAATGATACACTGCATATTACGTTATATTATACGGTATTTTCATTGATACACTACAAATTGCGATATATTATAAGGTATTTTCAATGATACACAGCAGATTACGTTATATTATAAGGTATTTTCAATGAAAAACTACTATATATTATAAGGTATTTTCAATGATACACTACAAATTACGATATATTATAAGGTATTTTCACTGATACACTGCATATTACGTTATATTATAAGGTATTTTCATTGATAGACTAGAATTACCATATATTCTAAGGTATTTTCACTGATACACTGCATATTACGTTATATTATAAGGTATTTTCATTGATAGACTACAATTACCATATATTCTAAGGTATTTTCAATGATACACTGCATATTACGTTATATTATAAGGTATTTTCAATGATACACTGCATATTACGTTATATTATAAGGTATTTTCAATGATACACTGCATATTACGTTATATTATAAGGTATTTTCATTGATGCACTACAAATTACCATATATTATAAGGTATTTTCAATGATACACTACAAATTACGATATATTATAAGGTATTTTCAATGATACACCGCATATTACGTTATATTATAATGTATTTTCAATGATACACTGCATATTACGTTATATTATAAGGTATTTTCAATGATACACTGCATATTACGTTTTATTATAAGGTATTCTCAATGATACACTGCATATTACGATTTATTATAAGGTATTTTCAATGATACACTGCATATTACGTCATATTATAAGGTATTTTCAATGATACACTGCATATTACGTTATATTATAAGGTATTTTCAATGATACACACAATATTACGTTTTATAATAAGGTATTTTCAATGATAAACTACTAAATATTATAAGGTATTTCCAATGATACACTACAAATTACGATATATTACAAGGTATTTTCAATGATACACTGCATATTACGTTATATTATAAGGTATTTTCAATGATACACTGCATATTACGTTATATTATAAGGTATTTTCAATGATACACTGCATATTACGTTATATTATAAGGTATTTTCAATGATACACTGCATATTACGTTATATTATAAGGTATTTTCAATGATACACAGAATATTACGTTATATTATAAGGTATTTTCAATGATAAACTACTATATATTATAAGGTATTTTCAATGATACACTGCATATTACGTTATATTATAAGGTATTTTCAATGATACACTGCATATTACGTTATATTATAAGGTATTTTCAATGATAGACAGAATATTACGTTATATGGGAAGGTATTTTCAATGATACACTGCATAATACGTTATATTATAAGGTACTTTCAATGATACACTGCATATTACGTTTTATTATAAGGTATTTTCACTGATACACAGAATATTACGTTATATTATAAGGTATTTTCATTGATACACTACAAATTACAATATATTATAAGGTATTTTCAATGATACACTACAAATTGCGATATATTATAAGGTATTTTCATTGATAGACTAGAATTACCATATATTCTAAGGTACTTTCAATGATACACTGCATATTACGTTATATTATAAGGTATTTTCAATGATACACTGCATATTACGTTATATTATAAGGTATTTTCATTGATACACTACAAATTACAATATATTATAAGGTATTTTCAATGATACACTACAAATTGCGATATATTATAAGGTATTTTCATTGATAGACTAGAATTACCATATATTCTAAGGTATTTTCAATGATACACTGCATATTACGTTATATTATAATGTATTTTCAATGATACACTGCATATTACGTTTCATTATAAGGTATTTTCAATGATACACAGAATATTACGTTATATTATAAGGTATTTTCATTGATACACTACAAATTACAATATATTATAAGGTATTTTCAATGATACACTACAAATTGCGATATATTATAAGGTATTTTCATTGATAGACTAGAATTACCATATATTCTAAGGTATTTTCAATGATACACTGCATATTACGTTATATTATAAGGTATTTTCAATGATACACTGCATATTACGTTATATTATAAGGTATTTTCAATGATACACTGCATATTACGTTATATTATAAGGTATTTTCAATGATACACTGCATATTACGTTATATTATAAGGTATTTTCAATGATACACTGCATATTACGTTATATTATAAGGTATTTTCAATGATACACTGCATATTACGTTATATTATACGGTATTTTCATTGATACACTACAAATTGCGATATATTATAAGGTATTTTCAATGATACACAGCAGATTACGTTATATTATAAGGTATTTTCAATGAAAAACTACTATATATTATAAGGTATTTTCAATGATACACTACAAATTACGATATATTATAAGGTATTTTCACTGATACACTGCATATTACGTTATATTATAAGGTATTTTCATTGATAGACTAGAATTACCATATATTCTAAGGTATTTTCAATGATACACTGCATATTACGTTATATTATAAGGTATTTTCAATGATACACAGCAGATTACGTTATATTATAAGGTATTTTCAATGATAAACTACTATATATTATAAGGTATTTTCAATGATACACTACAAATTACGATATATTATGAGGTATTTTCACTGATACACTGCATATTACGTTATATTATAAGGTATTTTCATTGATAGACTAGAATTACCATATATTCTAAGGTATTTTCAATGATACACTGCATATTACGTTATATTATAAGGTATTTTCAATGATACACTGCATATTACGTTATATTATAAGGTATTTTCAATGATACACTGCATATTACGTTATATTATAAGGTATTTTCAATGATACACTGCATATTACGTTATATTATAAGGTATTTTCAATGATACACTGCATATTACGTTATATTATAAGGTATTTTCAATGATACACTGCATATTACGTTATATTATACGGTATTTTCATTGATACACTACAAATTGCGATATATTATAAGGTATTTTCAATGATACACAGCAGATTACGTTATATTATAAGGTATTTTCAATGATAAACTACTATATATTATAAGGTATTTTCAATGATACACTACAAATTACGATATATTATAAGGTATTTTCACTGATACACTGCATATTACGTTATATTATAAGGTATTTTCAATGATACACTGCATATTACGTTATATTATAAGGTATTTTCAATGATACACTGCATATTACGTTATATTATAAGGTATTTTCAATGATACACTGCATATTACGTTATATTATAAGGTATTTTCAATGATAAACTACTATATATTACAAGGTATTTTCAATGATACACTACAAATAACGATATATTATAAGGTATTTTCAATGATACACTGCATATTACGTTATATTATAAGGTATTTTCATTGATACACTACAAATTACCATATATTATAAGGTATTTTCAATGATACACTAAAAAATTTCGATATATTATAAGGTATTTCCAATGATACACTGCATATTACCATATATTATAAGGTATTTTCAATGATACACTGCATATTACGTTATATTATAAGGTATTTTCAATGATACACTGCATATTACGTTTTATTATAAGGTATTTTCAATGATACACAGAATATTACGTTATATTATAAGGTATTTTCATTGATACACTACAAATTACAATATATTATAAGGTATTTTCAATGATACACTACAAATTGCGATATATTATAAGGTATTTTCATTGATAGACTAGAATTACCATATATTCTAAGGTATTTTCAATGATACACTGCATATTACGTTATATTATAAGGTATTTTCAATGATACACAGCATATTACGTTATATTATAAGGTATTTTCAATGATACACTGCATATTACGTTATATTATAAGGTATTTTCAATGATACACTGCATATTACGTTATATTATAAGGTATTTTCATTGATACACTACAAATTGCGATATATTATAAGGTATTTTCAATGATACACAGCAGATTACGTTATATTATAAGGTATTTTCAATGATAAACTACTATATATTATAAGGTATTTTCAATGATACACTACAAATTACGATATATTATAAGGTATTTTCAGTGATACACTGCATATTACGTTATATTATAAGGTATTTTCATTGATAGACTAGAATTACCATATATTCTAAGGTATTTTCAATGATACACTGCATATTACGTTATATTATAAGGTATTTTCATTGATACACTACAAATTACCATATATTATAAGGTATTTTCAATGATACACTAAAAAATTTCGATATATTATAAGGTATTTCCAATGATACACTGCATATTACCATATATTATAAGGTATTTTCAATGATACACTGCATATTACGTTATATTATAAGGTATTTTCAATGATACACTGCATATTACGTTATATTATAAGGTATTTTCAATGATAAACTACTATATATTACAAGGTATTTTCAATGATACACTACAAATAACGATATATTATAAGGTATTTTCAATGATACACTGCATATTACGTTATATTATAAGGTATTTTCATTGATACACTACAAATTACAATATATTATAAGGTATTTTCAATGATACACTACAAATTGCGATATATTATAAGGTATTTTCATTGATAGACTAGAATTACCATATATTCTAAGGTACTTTCAATGATACACTGCATATTACGTTATATTATAAGGTATTTTCAATGATACACTGCATATTACGTTATATTATAAGGTATTTTCATTGATACACTACAAATTACAATATATTATAAGGTATTTTCAATGATACACTACAAATTGCGATATATTATAAGGTATTTTCATTGATAGACTAGAATTACCATATATTCTAAGGTATTTTCAATGATACACTGCATATTACGTTATATTATAATGTATTTTCAATGATACACTGCATATTACGTTTCATTATAAGGTATTTTCAATGATACACAGAATATTACGTTATATTATAAGGTATTTTCATTGATACACTACAAATTACAATATATTATAAGGTATTTTCAATGATACACTACAAATTGCGATATATTATAAGGTATTTTCATTGATAGACTAGAATTACCATATATTCTAAGGTATTTTCAATGATACACTGCATATTACGTTATATTATAAGGTATTTTCAATGATACACTGCATATTACGTTATATTATAAGGTATTTTCAATGATACACTGCATATTACGTTATATTATAAGGTATTTTCAATGATACACTGCATATTACGTTATATTATAAGGTATTTTCAATGATACACTGCATATTACGTTATATTATAAGGTATTTTCAATGATACACTGCATATTACGTTATATTATACGGTATTTTCATTGATACACTACAAATTGCGATATATTATAAGGTATTTTCAATGATACACAGCAGATTACGTTATATTATAAGGTATTTTCAATGAAAAACTACTATATATTATAAGGTATTTTCAATGATACACTGCATATTACGTTATATTATAAGGTATTTTCAATGATACACTGCATATTACGTTATATTATAAGGTATTTTCAATGATACACTGCATATTACGTTATATTATACGGTATTTTCATTGATACACTACAAATTGCGATATATTATAAGGTATTTTCAATGATACACAGCAGATTACGTTATATTATAAGGTATTTTCAATGATAAACTACTATATATTATAAGGTATTTTCAATGATACACTACAAATTACGATATATTATAAGGTATTTTCACTGATACACTGCATATTACGTTATATTATAAGGTATTTTCATTGATAGACTAGAATTACCATATATTCTAAGGTATTTTCAATGATACACTGCATATTACGTTATATTATAAGGTATTTTCAATGATACACTGCATATTACGTTATATTATAAGGTATTTTCAATGATACACTGCATATTACGTTATATTATAAGGTATTTTCAATGATACACTGCATATTACGTTATATTATAAGGTATTTTCAATGATACACTGCATATTACGTTATATTATAAGGTATTTTCAATGATACACTGCATATTACGTTATATTATAAGGTATTTTCAGTGATACACTGCATATTACGTTATATTATAAGGTATTTTCATTGATAGACTAGAATTACCATATATTCTAAGGTATTTTCAATGATACACTGCATATTACGTTATACTATAAGGTATTTTCAATGATACACTGCATATTACGTTATATTATAAGGTATTTTCAATGATACACTGCATATTACGTTATATTATAAGGTATTTTCAATGATACACTGCATATTACGTTATATTATAAGGTATTTTCAATGATACACTGCATATTACGTTATATTATAAGGTATTTTCAATGATACACTGCATATTACGTTATATTATACGGTATTTTCATTGATACACTACAAATTGCGATATATTATAAGGTATTTTCAATGATACACAGCAGATTACGTTATATTATAAGGTATTTTCAATGAAAAACTACTATATATTATAAGGTATTTTCAATGATACACTACAAATTACGATATATTATAAGGTATTTTCACTGATACACTGCATATTACTTTATATTATAAGGTATTTTCATTGATAGACTAGAATTACCATATATTCTAAGGTATTTTCAATGATACACTGCATATTACGTTATATTATAAGGTATTTTCAATGATACACTGCATATTACGTTATATTATAAGGTATTTTCAATGATACACTGCATATTACGTTATATTATAAGGTATTTTCAATGATACACTGCATATTACGTTATATTATAAGGTATTTTCAATGATACACTGCATATTACGTTATATTATAAGGTATTTTCAATGATACACTGCATATTACGTTATATTATAAGGTATTTTCAATGATACACTGCATATTACGTTATATTATAAGGTATTTTCAATGATACACTGCATATTACGTTATATTATAAGGTATTTTCAATGATACACTGCATATTACGTTATATTATAAGGTATTTTCAATGATACACTGCATATTACGTTATATTATAAGGTATTTTCAATGATACACTGCATATTACGTTATATTATAAGGTATTTTCAATGATACACTGCATATTACGTTATATTATAAGGTATTTTCAATGATACACTGCATATTACGTTATATTATAAGGTATTTTCAATGATACACTGCATATTACGTTATATTATAAGGTATTTTCAATGATAAACTACTATATATTACAAGGTATTTTCAATGATACACTACAAATTGCGATATATTATAAGGTATTTTCAATGATACACTGCATATTACGTTATATTATAAGGTATTTTCATTGATACACTACAAATTACCATATATTATAAGGTATTTTCAATGATACACTGCATATTACGTTATATTATAAGGTATTTTCAATGATACACTGCATATTACGTTATATTATAAGGTATTTTCATTGATACACTACAAATTGCGATATATTATAAGGTATTTTCAATGATACACAGCAGATTACGTTATATTATAAGGTATTTTCAATGATAAACTACAAATTACGATATATTATAAGGTATTTTCAATGATACACTGCATATTACTTTATATTATAAGGTATTTTCATTGATACACTACAAATTACGATATATTATAAGGTATTTTCAATGATACACAGCATATTACGTTATATTATAAGGTATTTTCAATGATAAACTACTATATATTATAAGGTATTTTCAATGATACACTACAAATTACGATATATTATAAGGTATTTTCACTGATACACTGCATATTACGTTATATTATAAGGTATTTTCATTGATAGACTACAATTACCATATATTCTAAGGTATTTTCAATGATACACTGCATATTACGTTATATTATAAGGTATTTTCAATGATACACTGCATATTACGTTATATTATAAGGTATTTTCAATGATACACTGCATATTACGTTATATTATAAGGTATTTTCATTGATGCACTACAAATTACCATATATTATAAGGTATTTTCAATGATACACTACAAATTACGATATATTATAAGGTATTTTCAATGATACACCGCATATTACGTTATATTATAATGTATTTTCAATGATACACTGCATATTACGTTATATTATAAGGTATTTTCAATGATACACTGCATATTACGTTTTATTATAAGGTATTCTCAATGATACACTGCATATTACGATTTATTATAAGGTATTTTCAATGATACACTGCATATTACGTCATATTATAAGGTATTTTCAATGATACACTGCATATTACGTTATATTATAAGGTATTTTCAATGATACACTGCATATTACGTTATATTATAAGGTATTTTCAATGATACACTGCATATTACGTTATATTATAAGGTATTTTCAATGATACACTGCATATTACGTTATATTATAAGGTATTTTCAATGATACACTGCATATTACGTTATATTATAAGGTATTTTCAATGATACACTGCATATTACGTTATATTATAAGGTATTTTCAATGATACACTGCATATTACGTTATATTATAAGGTATTTTCAATGATACACTGCATATTACGTTATATTATAAGGTATTTTCAATGATACACTGCATATTACGTTATATTATAAGGTATTTTCAATGATACACTGCATATTACGTTATATTATAAGGTATTTTCAATGATAAACTACTATATATTACAAGGTATTTTCAATGATACACTACAAATTGCGATATATTATAAGGTATTTTCAATGATACACTGCATATTACGTTATATTATAAGGTATTTTCATTGATACACTACAAATTACCATATATTATAAGGTATTTTCAATGATACACTGCATATTACGTTATATTATAAGGTATTTTCAATGATACACTGCATATTACGTTATATTATAAGGTATTTTCATTGATACACTACAAATTGCGATATATTATAAGGTATTTTCAATGATACACAGCAGATTACGTTATATTATAAGGTATTTTCAATGATAAACTACAAATTACGATATATTATAAGGTATTTTCAATGATACACTGCATATTACTTTATATTATAAGGTATTTTCATTGATACACTACAAATTACGATATATTATAAGGTATTTTCAATGATACACAGCATATTACGTTATATTATAAGGTATTTTCAATGATAAACTACTATATATTATAAGGTATTTTCAATGATACACTACAAATTACGATATATTATAAGGTATTTTCACTGATACACTGCATATTACGTTATATTATAAGGTATTTTCATTGATAGACTACAATTACCATATATTCTAAGGTATTTTCAATGATACACTGCATATTACGTTATATTATAAGGTATTTTCAATGATACACTGCATATTACGTTATATTATAAGGTATTTTCAATGATACACTGCATATTACGTTATATTATAAGGTATTTTCATTGATGCACTACAAATTACCATATATTATAAGGTATTTTCAATGATACACTACAAATTACGATATATTATAAGGTATTTTCAATGATACACCGCATATTACGTTATATTATAATGTATTTTCAATGATACACTGCATATTACGTTATATTATAAGGTATTTTCAATGATACACTGCATATTACGTTTTATTATAAGGTATTCTCAATGATACACTGCATATTACGATTTATTATAAGGTATTTTCAATGATACACTGCATATTACGTCATATTATAAGGTATTTTCAATGATACACTGCATATTACGTTATATTATAAGGTATTTTCAATGATACACACAATATTACGTTTTATAATAAGGTATTTTCAATGATAAACTACTAAATAGTATAAGGTATTTCCAATGATACACTACAAATTACGATATATTACAAGGTATTTTCAATGATACACTGCATATTACGTTATATTATAAGGTATTTTCAATGATACACTGCATATTACGTTATATTATAAGGTATTGTCAATGATAAACTACTATATATTACAAGGTATTTTCAATGATACACTACAAATTACGATATATTATAAGGTATTTTCAATGATACACTGCATATTACGTTATATTATAAGGTATTTTCATTGATACACTACAAATTACCATATATTATAAGGTATTTTCAATGATACACTAAAAAATTTCGATATATTATAAGGTATTTCCAATGATACACTGCATATTACCATATATTATAAGGTATTTTCAATGATACACTACAAATTACGATATATTATAAGGTATTTTCAATGATACACTGCATATTACTTTATATTATAAGGTATTTTCATTGATACACTACAAATTACGATATATTATAAGGTATTTTCAATGATAGACAGCATATTACGTTATATTATAAGGTATTTTCAATGATAAACTACTATATATTATAAGGTATTTTCAATGATAAACTACTATATATTATAAGGTATTTTCAATGATACACTACAAATTACGATATATTATAAGGTATTTTCACTGATACACTGCATATTACGTTATATTATAAGGTATTTTCATTGATAGACTACAATTACCATATATTCTAAGGTATTTTCAATGATACACTGCATATTACGTTATATTATAAGGTATTTTCAATGATACACTGCATATTACGTTATATTATAAGGTATTTTCAATGATACACTGCATATTACGTTATATTATAAGGTATTTTCATTGATGCACTGCAAATTACCATATATTATAAGGTATTTTCAATGATACACTACAAATTACGATATATTATAAGGTATTTTCAATGATACACCGCATATTACGTTATATTATAATGTATTTTCAATGATACACTGCATATTACGTTATATTATAAGGTATTTTCAATGATACACTGCATATTACGTTTTATTATAAGGTATTCTCAATGATACACTGCATATTACGATTTATTATAAGGTATTTTCAATGATACACTGCATATTACGTCATATTATAAGGTATTTTCAATGATACACTGCATATTACGTTATATTATGAGGTATTTTCAATGATACACACAATATTACGTTTTATAATAAGGTATTTTCAATGATAAACTACTAAATAGTATAAGGTATTTCCAATGATACACTACAAATTACGATATATTACAAGGTATTTTCAATGATACACTGCATATTACGTTATATTATAAGGTATTTTCAATGCTACACTGCATATTACGTTATATTATAAGGTATTTTCAATGATACACTGCATATTACGTAATATTATAAGGTATTTTCAATGATACACTGCATATTACGTTATATTATAAGGTATTTTCAATGATACACAGAATATTACGTTATATTATAAGGTATTTTCAATGATAAACTACTATATATTATAAGGTATTTTCAATGATACACTGCATATTACGTTATATTATAAGGTATTTTCAATGATACACTGCATATTACGTTATATTATAAGGTATTTTCAATGATACACTGCATATTACGTTATATTATAAGGTATTTTCAAAGATACACTGCATGTTACGTTATATTATAAGGTATTTTCAAAGATACACTACAAATTACGATATGTTATAATGTATTTTCAATGATACACTGCATATTACGTTATATTACATGGTATTTTCAATGATACACTGCATATTACGTTATATCGTAAGGTATTTTCAATGATACACTGCATATTACGTTAAATTATAAGGTATTTTCAATGATACACTGCATATTACGTTATATTATAAGGTATTTTCAAAGATACACTACAAATTTCGTTATATTACATGGTATTTTCAATAATACACTGCATATTACGTTATATTATAAGGTATTTTCAATGATACACTGCATATTACGTTATATTATAAGGTATTTTCAATGATACACTGCATATTACGTTATATTAGAAGGTATTTTCAATGATACACTGCATATTACGTTATATTATAAGGTATTTTCAATGATACACTGCATATTACGTTATATTATAAGGTATTTTCAATGATACACTGCATATTACGTTATATTATAAGGTATTTTCAAAGATACTCTACAAATTACGATATGTTATAATGTATTTTCAATGATACACTGCATATTACGTTATATTACATCGTATTTTCAATGATACACTGCATATTACGTTATATTATAAGGTATTTTCAATGATGCACTGCATATTACGTTATATTATAAGGTATTTTCAAAGATACACTACAAATTACGATATGTTATAATGTATTTTCAATGATACACTGCATATTACGTTATATTACATGGTATTTTCAATGATACACTGCATATTACGTTATATTATGAGGTATTTTCAATGATACACTGCATATTACGTTATATTACATGGTATTTTCAATGATACACGGCATATTACGTTATATTATAAGGTATTTTCAATGATACACTGCATATTACGTTATATTATAAGGTATTTTCAATGATACACTGCATATTACGTTATATTATAAGGTATTTTCAATAATACACTGTATATTACGTTATATTACATGGTATTTTCAATGATACACTGCATATTACGTTATATTTTAAGGTATTTTCAATGATACACTACAAATTACGTTATATTACATGGTATTTTCAATGATACACTGCATATTACGTTATATTATAAGGTATTTTCAATGATACACTGCATATTACGTTATATTATAAGGTATTTTCAATGATACACTGCATTTTACGTTATATTATAAGGTATTTTCAATAATACACTGTATATTACGTTATATTACATGGTATTTTCAATGATACACTGCATATTATGTTATATTATAAGGTATTTTCAATGATACACACAATATTACGTTTTATAATAAGGTATTTTCAATGATAAACTACTAAATAGTATAAGGTATTTCCAATGATACACTACAAATTACGATATATTACAAGGTATTTTCAATGATACACTGCATATTACGTTATATTATAAGGTATTTTCAATGATACACTGCATATTACGTTATATTATAAGGTATTTTCAATGATAAACTACTATATATTACAAGGTATTTTCAATGATACACTACAAATTACGATATATTATAAGGTATTTTCAATGATACACTGCATATTACGTTATATTATAAGGTATTTTCAATGATACACTGCATATTACTTTATATTATAAGGTATTTTCATTGATACACTACAAATTACGATATATTATAAGGTATTTTCAATGATACACTGCATATTACGTTATATTATAAGGTATTTTCAATGATAAACTACTATATATTATAAGGTATTTTCAATGATAAACTACTATATATTATAAGGTATTTTCAATGATACACTGCAAATTACGATATATTATAAGGTATTTTCAATGATACACTGCATATTACGTTATATTATAAGGTATTTTCATTGATAGACTACAATTACCATATATTCTAAGGTATTTTCAATGATACACTGCATATTACGTTATATTATAAGGTATTTTCAATGATACACTGCATATTACGTTATATTATAAGGTATTTTCAATGATACACTGCATATTACGTTATATTATAAGGTATTTTCATTGATGCACTACAAATTACCATATATTATAAGGTATTTTCAATGATACACTACAAATTACCATATATTATAAGGTATTTTCAATGATACACTGCATATTACGTTTTATTATAAGGTATTCTCAATGATACACTGCATATTACGATTTATTATAAGGTATTTTCAATGATACACTGCATATTACGTCATATTATAAGGTATTTTCAATGATACACTGCATATTACGTTATATTATGAGGTATTTTCAATGATACACACAATATTACGTTTTATAATAAGGTATTTTCAATGATAAACTACTAAATAGTATAAGGTATTTCCAATGATACACTACAAATTACGATATATTACAAGGTATTTTCAATGATACACTGCATATTACGTTATATTATAAGGTATTTTCAATGCTACACTGCATATTACGTTATATTATAAGGTATTTTCAATGATACACTGCATATTACGTAATATTATAAGGTATTTTCAATGATACACTGCATATTACGTTATATTATAAGGTATTTTCAATGATACACAGAATATTACGTTATATTATAAGGTATTTTCAATGATAAACTACTATATATTATAAGGTATTTTCAATGATACACTGCATATTACGTTATATTATAAGGTATTTTCAATGATACACTGCATATTACGTTATATTATAAGGTATTTTCAATGATACACTGCATATTACGTTATATTATAAGGTATTTTCAATGATACACTGCATATTACGTTATATTATAAGGTATTTTCAATGATAAACTACTATATATTACAAGGTATTTTCAATGATACACTACAAATTACGATATATTATAAGGTATTTTCAATGATACACTGCATATTACGTTATATTATAAGGTATTTTCATTGATACACTACAAATTACCATATATTATAAGGTATTTTCAATGATACACTAAAAAATTTCGATATATTATAAGGTATTTCCAATGATACACTGCATATTACCATATATTATAAGGTATTTTCAATGATACACTGCATATTACGTTATATTATAAGGTATTTTCAATGATACACTGCATATTACGTTTCATTATAAGGTATTTTCAATGATACACTGCATATTACGTTTCATTATAAGGTATTTTCAATGATACACAGAATATTACGTTATATTATAAGGTATTTTCATTGATACACTACAAATTACAATATATTATAAGGTATTTTCAATGATACACTACAAATTGCGATATATATTATAAGGTATTTTCATTGATAGACTAGAATTCCCATATATTCTAAGGTATTTTCAATGATACACTGCATATTACGTTATATTATACGGTATTTTCAATGATACACTGCATATTACGTTATATTATAAGGTATTTTCAATGATACACTGCATATTACGTTATATTATAAGGTATTTTCAATGATACACTGCATATTACGTTATATTATAAGGTATTTTCATTGATACACTACAAATTGCGATATATTATAAGGTATTTTCAGTGATACACTGCATATTACGTTATATTATAAGGTATTTTCATTGATAGACTAGAATTACCATATATTCTAAGGTATTTTCAATGATACACTGCATATTACGTTTTATTATAAGGTATTTTCAATGATACACTGCATATTACGTTTTATTATAAGGTATTCTCAATGATACACTGCATATTACGATTTATTATAAGGTATTTTCAATGATACACTGCATATTACGTCATATTATAAGGTATTTTCAATGATACACTGCATATTACGTTATATTATAAGGTATTTTCAATGATACACACAATATTACGTTTTATAATAAGGTATTTTCAATGATAAACTACTAAATATTATAAGGTATTTCCAATGATACACTACAAATTACGATATATTACAAGGTATTTTCAATGATACACTGCATATTACGTTATATTATAAGGTATTTTCAATGATACACTGCATATTACGTTATATTATAAGGTATTTTCAATGATAAACTACTATATATTACAAGGTATTTTCAATGATACACTACAAATTACGATATATTATAAGGTATTTTCAATGATACACTGCATATTACGTTATATTATAAGGTATTTTCAATGATACACTGCATATTACTTTATATTATAAGGTATTTTCATTGATACACTACAAATTACGATATATTATAAGGTATTTTCAATGATACACAGCATATTACGTTATATTATAAGGTATTTTCAATGATAAACTACTATATATTATAAGGTATTTTCAATGATAAACTACTATATATTATAAGGTATTTTCAATGATACACTGCAAATTACGATATATTATAAGGTATTTTCAATGATACACTGCATATTACGTTATATTATAAGGTATTTTCATTGATAGACTACAATTACCATATATTCTAAGGTATTTTCAATGATACACTGCATATTACGTTATATTATAAGGTATTTTCAATGATACACTGCATATTACGTTATATTATAAGGTATTTTCAATGATACACTGCATATTACGTTATATTATAAGGTATTTTCATTGATGCACTACAAATTACCATATATTATAAGGTATTTTCAATGATACACTACAAATTACCATATATTATAAGGTATTTTCAATGATACACTGCATATTACGTTTTATTATAAGGTATTCTCAATGATACACTGCATATTACGATTTATTATAAGGTATTTTCAATGATACACTGCATATTACGTCATATTATAAGGTATTTTCAATGATACACTGCATATTACGTTATATTATGAGGTATTTTCAATGATACACACAATATTACGTTTTATAATAAGGTATTTTCAATGATAAACTACTAAATAGTATAAGGTATTTCCAATGATACACTACAAATTACGATATATTACAAGGTATTTTCAATGATACACTGCATATTACGTTATATTATAAGGTATTTTCAATGCTACACTGCATATTACGTTATATTATAAGGTATTTTCAATGATACACTGCATATTACGTAATATTATAAGGTATTTTCAATGATACACTGCATATTACGTTATATTATAAGGTATTTTCAATGATACACAGAATATTACGTTATATTATAAGGTATTTTCAATGATAAACTACTATATATTATAAGGTATTTTCAATGATACACTGCATATTACGTTATATTATAAGGTATTTTCAATGATACACTGCATATTACGTTATATTATAAGGTATTTTCAATGATACACTGCATATTACGTTATATTATAAGGTATTTTCAATGATACACTGCATATTACGTTATATTATAAGGTATTTTCAATGATAAACTACTATATATTACAAGGTATTTTCAATGATACACTACAAATTACGATATATTATAAGGTATTTTCAATGATACACTGCATATTACGTTATATTATAAGGTATTTTCATTGATACACTACAAATTACAATATATTATAAGGTATTTTCAATGATACACTAAAAAATTTCGATATATTATAAGGTATTTCCAATGATACACTGCATATTACCATATATTATAAGGTATTTTCAATGATACACTGCATATTACGTTATATTATAAGGTATTTTCAATGATACACTGCATATTACGTTTCATTATAAGGTATTTTCAATGATACACTGCATATTACGTTTCATTATAAGGTATTTTCAATGATACACAGAATATTACGTTATATTATAAGGTATTTTCATTGATACACTACAAATTACAATATATTATAAGGTATTTTCAATGATACACTACAAATTGCGATATATATTATAAGGTATTTTCATTGATAGACTAGAATTACCATATATTCTAAGGTATTTTCAATGATACACTGCATATTACGTTATATTATACGGTATTTTCAATGATACACTGCATATTACGTTATATTATAAGGTATTTTCAATGATACACTGCATATTACGTTATATTATAAGGTATTTTCAATGATACACTGCATATTACGTTATATTATAAGGTATTTTCATTGATACACTACAAATTGCGATATATTATAAGGTATTTTCAATGATACACAGCAGATTACGTTATATTATAAGGTATTTTCAATGATAAACTACTATATATTATAAGGTATTTTCAATGATACACTACAAATTACGATATATTATAAGGTATTTTCAGTGATACACTGCATATTACGTTATATTATAAGGTATTTTCATTGATAGACTAGAATTACCATATATTCTAAGGTATTTTCAATGATACACTGCATATTACGTTTTATTATAAGGTATTTTCAATGATACACTGCATATTACGTTTTATTATAAGGTATTCTCAATGATACACTGCATATTACGATTTATTATAAGGTATTTTCAATGATACACTGCATATTACGTCATATTATAAGGTATTTTCAATGATACACTGCATATTACGTTATATTATAAGGTATTTTCAATGATACACACAATATTACGTTTTATAATAAGGTATTTTCAATGATAAACTACTAAATAGTATAAGGTATTTCCAATGATACACTACAAATTACGATATATTACAAGGTATTTTCAATGATACACTGCATATTACGTTATATTATAAGGTATTTTCACTGATACACTGCATATTACGTTATATTATAAGGTATTTTCAATGATAAACTACTATATATTACAAGGTATTTTCAATGATACACTACAAATTACGATATATTATAAGGTATTTTCAATGATACACTGCATATTACGTTATATTATAAGGTATTTTCAATGATACACTGCATATTACTTTATATTATAAGGTATTTTCATTGATACACTACAAATTACGATATATTATAAGGTATTTTCAATGATACACAGCATATTACGTTATATTATAAGGTATTTTCAATGATAAACTACTATATATTATAAGGTATTTTCAATGATAAACTACTATATATTATAAGGTATTTTCAATGATACACTGCAAATTACGATATATTATAAGGTATTTTCACTGATACACTGCATATTACGTTATATTATAAGGTATTTTCATTGATAGACTACAATTACCATATATTCTAAGGTATTTTCAATGATACACTGCATATTACGTTATATTATAAGGTATTTTCAATGATACACTGCATATTACGTTATATTATAAGGTATTTTCAATGATACACTGCATATTACGTTATATTATAAGGTATTTTCATTGATGCACTACAAATTACCATATATTATAAGGTATTTTCAATGATACACTACAAATTACGATATATTATAAGGTATTTTCAATGATACACTGCATATTACGTTTTATTATAAGGTATTCTCAATGATACACTGCATATTACGATTTATTATAAGGTATTTTCAATGATACACTGCATATTACGTCATATTATAAGGTATTTTCAATGATACACTGCATATTACGTTATATTATGAGGTATTTTCAATGATACACACAATATTACGTTTTATAATAAGGTATTTTCAATGATAAACTACTAAATAGTATAAGGTATTTCCAATGATACACTACAAATTACGATATATTACAAGGTATTTTCAATGATACACTGCATATTACGTTATATTATAAGGTATTTTCAATGCTACACTGCATATTACGTTATATTATAAGGTATTTTCAATGATACACTGCATATTACGTAATATTATAAGGTATTTTCAATGATACACTGCATATTACGTTATATTATAAGGTATTTTCAATGATACACAGAATATTACGTTATATTATAAGGTATTTTCAATGATAAACTACTATATATTATAAGGTATTTTCAATGATACACTGCATATTACGTTATATTATAAGGTATTTTCAATGATACACTGCATATTACGTTATATTATAAGGTATTTTCAATGATACACTGCATATTACGTTATATTATAAGGTATTTTCAATGATACACTGCATATTACGTTATATTATAAGGTATTTTCAATGATAAACTACTATATATTACAAGGTATTTTCAATGATACACTACAAATTACGATATATTATAAGGTATTTTCAATGATACACTGCATATTACGTTATATTATAAGGTATTTTCATTGATACACTACAAATTACCATATATTATAAGGTATTTTCAATGATACACTAAAAAATTTCGATATATTATAAGGTATTTCCAATGATACACTGCATATTACCATATATTATAAGGTATTTTCAATGATACACTGCATATTACGTTATATTATAAGGTATTTTCAATGATACACTGCATATTACGTTTCATTATAAGGTATTTTCAATGATACACAGAATATTACGTTATATTATAAGGTATTTTCATTGATACACTACAAATTACAATATATTATAAGGTATTTTCAATGATACACTACAAATTGCGATATATATTATAAGGTATTTTCATTGATAGACTAGAATTCCCATATATTCTAAGGTATTTTCAATGATACACTGCATATTACGTTATATTATAAGGTATTTTCAATGATACACTGCATATTACGTTATATTATAAGGTATTTTCAATGATACACTGCATATTACGTTATATTATAAGGTATTTTCAATGATACACTGCATATTACGTTATATTATAAGGTATTTTCATTGATACACTACAAATTGCGATATATTATAAGGTATTTTCAATGATACACAGCATATTACGTTATATTATAAGGTATTTTCAATGATAAACTACTATATATTACAAGGTATTTTCAATGATACACTACAAATTACGATATATTATAAGGTATTTTCAATGATACACTGCATATTACGTTTTATTATAAGGTATTCTCAATGATACACTGCATATTACGATTTATTATAAGGTATTTTCAATGATACACTGCATATTACGTCATATTATAAGGTATTTTCAATGATACACTGCATATTACGTTATATTATAAGGTATTTTCAATGATACACACAATATTACGTTTTATAATAAGGTATTTTCAATGATAAACTACTAAATAGTATAAGGTATTTCCAATGATACACTACAAATTACGATATATTACAAGGTATTTTCAATGATACACTGCATATTACGTTATATTATAAGGTATTTTCAATGATACACTGCATATTACGTTATATTATAAGGTATTTTCAATGATAAACTACTATATATTACAAGGTATTTTCAATGATACACTACAAATTACGATATATTATAAGGTATTTTCAATGATACACTGCATATTACGTTATATTATAAGGTATTTTCAATGATACACTGCATATTACTTTATATTATAAGGTATTTTCATTGATACACTACAAATTACGATATATTATAAGGTATTTTCAATGATACACAGCATATTACGTTATATTATAAGGTATTTTCAATGATAAACTACTATATATTATAAGGTATTTTCAATGATAAACTACTATATATTATAAGGTATTTTCAATGATACACTGCAAATTACGATATATTATAAGGTATTTTCACTGATACACTGCATATTACGTTATATTATAAGGTATTTTCATTGATAGACTACAATTACCATATATTCTAAGGTATTTTCAATGATACACTGCATATTACGTTATATTATAAGGTATTTTCAATGATACACTGCATATTACGTTATATTATAAGGTATTTTCAATGATACACTGCATATTACGTTATATTATAAGGTATTTTCATTGATGCACTACAAATTACCATATATTATAAGGTATTTTCAATGATACACTACAAATTACCATATATTATAAGGTATTTTCAATGATACACTGCATATTACGTTTTATTATAAGGTATTCTCAATGATACACTGCATATTACGATTTATTATAAGGTATTTTCAATGATACACTGCATATTACGTCATATTATAAGGTATTTTCAATGATACACTGCATATTACGTTATATTATAAGGTATTTTCAATGATACACACAATATTACGTTTTATAATAAGGTATTTTCAATGATAAACTACTAAATAGTATAAGGTATTTCCAATGATACACTACAAATTACGATATATTACAAGGTATTTTCAATGATACACTGCATATTACGTTATATTATAAGGTATTTTCAATGCTACACTGCATATTACGTTATATTATAAGGTATTTTCAATGATACACTGCATATTACGTAATATTATAAGGTATTTTCAATGATACACTGCATATTACGTTATATTATAAGGTATTTTCAATGATACACAGAATATTACGTTATATTATAAGGTATTTTCAATGATAAACTACTATATATTATAAGGTATTTTCAATGATACACTGCATATTACGTTATATTATAAGGTATTTTCAATGATACACTGCATATTACGTTATATTATAAGGTATTTTCAATGATACACTGCATATTACGTTATATTATAAGGTATTTTCAATGATACACTGCATATTACGTTATATTATAAGGTATTTTCAATGATAAACTACTATATATTACAAGGTATTTTCAATGATACACTACAAATTACGATATATTATAAGGTATTTTCAATGATACACTGCATATTACGTTATATTATAAGGTATTTTCATTGATACACTACAAATTACCATATATTATAAGGTATTTTCAATGATACACTAAAAAATTTCGATATATTATAAGGTATTTCCAATGATACACTGCATATTACCATATATTATAAGGTATTTTCAATGATACACTGCATATTACGTTATATTATAAGGTATTTTCAATGATACACTGCATATTACGTTTCATTATAAGGTATTTTCAATGATACACAGAATATTACGTTATATTATAAGGTATTTTCATTGATACACTACAAATTACAATATATTATAAGGTATTTTCAATGATACACTACAAATTGCGATATATATTATAAGGTATTTTCATTGATAGACTAGAATTCCCATATATTCTAAGGTATTTTCAATGATACACTGCATATTACGTTATATTATAAGGTATTTTCAATGATACACTGCATATTACGTTATATTATAAGGTATTTTCATTGATACACTACAAATTGCGATATATTATAAGGTATTTTCAATGATACACAGCAGATTACGTTATATTATAAGGTATTTTCAATGATAAACTACTATATATTATAAGGTATTTTCAATGATACACTACAAATTACGATATATTATAAGGTATTTTCAGTGATACACTGCATATTACGTTATATTATAAGGTATTTTCATTGATAGACTAGAATTACCATATATTCTAAGGTATTTTCAATGATACACTGCATATTACGTTTTATTATAAGGTATTTTCAATGATACACTGCATATTACGTTTTATTATAAGGTATTCTCAATGATACACTGCATATTACGATTTATTATAAGGTATTTTCAATGATACACTGCATATTACGTCATATTATAAGGTATTTTCAATGATACACTGCATATTACGTTATATTATAAGGTATTTTCAATGATACACACAATATTACGTTTTATAATAAGGTATTTTCAATGATAAACTACTAAATAGTATAAGGTATTTCCAATGATACACTACAAATTACGATATATTACAAGGTATTTTCAATGATACACTGCATATTACGTTATATTATAAGGTATTTTCAATGATACACTGCATATTACGTTATATTATAAGGTATTTTCAATGATAAACTACTATATATTACAAGGTATTTTCAATGATACACTACAAATTACGATATATTATAAGGTATTTTCAATGATACACTGCATATTACGTTATATTATAAGGTATTTTCAATGATACACTGCATATTACTTTATATTATAAGGTATTTTCATTGATACACTACAAATTACGATATATTATAAGGTATTTTCAATGATACACAGCATATTACGTTATATTATAAGGTATTTTCAATGATAAACTACTATATATTATAAGGTATTTTCAATGATAAACTACTATATATTATAAGGTATTTTCAATGATACACTACAAATTACGATATATTATAAGGTATTTTCACTGATACACTGCATATTACGTTATATTATAAGGTATTTTCATTGATAGACTACAATTACCATATATTCTAAGGTATTTTCAATGATACACGGCATATTACGTTATATTATAAGGTATTTTCAATGATACACTGCATATTACGTTATATTATAAGGTATTTTCAATGATACACTGCATATTACGTTATATTATAAGGTATTTTCATTGATGCACTACAAATTACCATATATTATAAGGTATTTTCAATGATACACTACAAATTACGATATATTATAAGGTATTTTCAATGATACACTGCATATTACGTTATATTATAAGGTATTTTCAATGATACACTGCATATTACTTTATATTATAAGGTATTTTCATTGATACACTACAAATTACGATATATTATAAGGTATTTTCAATGATACACAGCATATTACGTTATATTATAAGGTATTTTCAATGATAAACTACTATATATTATAAGGTATTTTCAATGATAAACTACTATATATTATAAGGTATTTTCAATGATACACTACAAATTACGATATATTATAAGGTATTTTCACTGATACACTGCATATTACGTTATATTATAAGGTATTTTCATTGATAGACTACAATTACCATATATTCTAAGGTATTTTCAATGATACACTGCATATTACGTTATATTATAAGGTATTTTCAATGATACACTGCATATTACGTTATATTATAAGGTATTTTCAATGATACACTGCATATTACGTTATATTATAAGGTATTTTCATTGATGCACTACAAATTACCATATATTATAAGGTATTTTCAATGATACACTACAAATTACGATATATTATAAGGTATTTTCAATGATACACCGCATATTACGTTATATTATAATGTATTTTCAATGATACACTGCATATTACGTTATATTATAAGGTATTTTCAATGATACACTGCATATTACGTTTTATTATAAGGTATTCTCAATGATACACTGCATATTACGATTTATTATAAGGTATTTTCAATGATACACTACAAATTACGATATATTATAAGGTATTTTCACTGATACACTGCATATTACGTTATATTATAAGGTATTTTCATTGATAGACTACAATTACCATATATTCTAAGGTATTTTCAATGATACACTGCATATTACGTTATATTATAAGGTATTTTCAATGATACACTGCATATTACGTTATATTATAAGGTATTTTCAATGATACACTGCATATTACGTTTTATTATAAGGTATTCTCAATGATACACTGCATATTACGATTTATTATAAGGTATTTTCAATGATACACTGCATATTACGTCATATTATAAGGTATTTTCAATGATACACTGCATATTACGTTATATTATGAGGTATTTTCAATGATACACACAATATTACGTTTTATAATAAGGTATTTTCAATGATAAACTACTAAATAGTATAAGGTATTTCCAATGATACACTACAAATTACGATATATTACAAGGTATTTTCAATGATACACTGCATATTACGTTATATTATAAGGTATTTTCAATGATACACTGCATATTACGTTATATTATAAGGTATTTTCAATGATACACTGCATATTACGTAATATTATAAGGTATTTTCAATGATACACTGCATATTACGTTATATTATAAGGTATTTTCAATGATACACAGAATATTACGTTATATTATAAGGTATTTTCAATGATAAACTACTATATATTATAAGGTATTTTCAATGATACACTGCATATTACGTTATATTATAAGGTATTTTCAATGATACACTGCATATTACGTTATATTATAAGGTATTTTCAATGATACACTGCATATTACGTTATATTATACGGTATTTTCAATGATACACTGCATATTACGTTATATTATAAGGTATTTTCAATGATACACTGCATATTACGTTATATTATAAGGTATTTTCAATGATACACTGCATATTACGTTATATTATAAGGTATTTTCAATGATAAACTACTATATATTACAAGGTATTTTCAATGATACACTACAAATTACGATATATTATAAGGTATTTTCAATGATACACTGCATATTACGTTATATTATAAGGTATTTTCATTGATACACTACAAATTACCATATATTATAAGGTATTTTCAATGATACACTAAAAAATTTCGATATATTATAAGGTATTTCCAATGATACACTGCATATTACCATATATTATAAGGTATTTTCAATGATACACTGCATATTACGTTATATTATAAGGTATTTTCAATGATACACTGCATATTACGTTTCATTATAAGGTATTTTCAATGATACACAGAATATTACGTTATATTATAAGGTATTTTCATTGATACACTACAAATTACAATATATTATAAGGTATTTTCAATGATACACTACAAATTGCGATATATTATAAGGTATTTTCATTGATAGACTAGAATTACCATATATTCTAAGGTATTTTCAATGATACACTGCATATTACGTTATATTATAAGGTATTTTCAATGATACACTGCATATTACGTTATATTATAAGGTATTTTCAATGATACACTGCATATTACGTTATATTATAAGGTATTTTCAATGATACACTGCATATTACGTTATATTATAAGGTATTTTCATTGATACACTACAAATTGCGATATATTATAAGGTATTTTCAATGATACACAGCAGATTACGTTATATTATAAGGTATTTTCAATGATAAACTACTATATATTATAAGGTATTTTCAATGATACACTACAAATTACGATATATTATAAGGTATTTTCAGTGATACACTGCATATTACGTTATATTATAAGGTATTTTCATTGATAGACTAGAATTACCATATATTCTAAGGTATTTTCAATGATACACTGCATATTACGTTTTATTATAAGGTATTTTCAATGATACACTGCATATTACGTTTTATTATAAGGTATTCTCAATGATACACTGCATATTACGATTTATTATAAGGTATTTTCAATGATACACTGCATATTACGTCATATTATAAGGTATTTTCAATGATACACTGCATATTACGTTATATTATGAGGTATTTTCAATGATACACACAATATTACGTTTTATAATAAGGTATTTTCAATGATAAACTACTAAATAGTATAAGGTATTTCCAATGATACACTACAAATTACGATATATTACAAGGTATTTTCAATGATACACTGCATATTACGTTATATTATAAGGTATTTTCAATGATACACTGCATATTACGTTATATTATAAGGTATTTTCAATGATACACTGCATATTACGTAATATTATAAGGTATTTTCAATGATACACTGCATATTACGTTATATTATAAGGTATTTTCAATGATACACAGAATATTACGTTATATTATAAGGTATTTTCAATGATAAACTACTATATATTATAAGGTATTTTCAATGATACACTGCATATTACGTTATATTATAAGGTATTTTCAATGATACACTGCATATTACGTTATATTATAAGGTATTTTCAATGATACACTGCATATTACGTTATATTATACGGTATTTTCAATGATACACTGCATATTACGTTATATTATAAGGTATTTTCAATGATACACTGCATATTACGTTATATTATAAGGTATTTTCAATGATACACTGCATATTACGTTATATTATAAGGTATTTTCAATGATAAACTACTATATATTACAAGGTATTTTCAATGATACACTACAAATTACGATATATTATAAGGTATTTTCAATGATACACTGCATATTACGTTATATTATAAGGTATTTTCATTGATACACTACAAATTACCATATATTATAAGGTATTTTCAATGATACACTAAAAAATTTCGATATATTATAAGGTATTTCCAATGATACACTGCATATTACCATATATTATAAGGTATTTTCAATGATACACTGCATATTACGTTATATTATAAGGTATTTTCAATGATACACTGCATATTACGTTTTATTATAAGGTATTTTCAATGATACACAGAATATTACGTTATATTATAAGGTATTTTCATTGATACACTACAAATTACAATATATTATAAGGTATTTTCAATGATACACTACAAATTGCGATATATTATAAGGTATTTTCATTGATAGACTAGAATTACCATATATTCTAAGGTATTTTCAATGATACACTGCATATTACGTTATATTATAAGGTATTTTCAATGATACACTGCATATTACGTTATATTATAAGGTATTTTCAATGATACACTGCATATTACGTTATATTATAAGGTATTTTCAATGATACACTGCATATTACGTTATATTATAAGGTATTTTCATTGATACACTACAAATTGCGATATATTATAAGGTATTTTCAATGATACACAGCAGATTACGTTATATTATAAGGTATTTTCAATGATAAACTACTATATATTATAAGGTATTTTCAATGATACACTACAAATTACGATATATTATAAGGTATTTTCAGTGATACACTGCATATTACGTTATATTATAAGGTATTTTCATTGATAGACTAGAATTACCATATATTATAAGGTATTTTCAATGATACACTGCATATTACGTTTTATTATAAGGTATTTTCAATGATACACTGCATATTACGTTTTATTATAAGGTATTCTCAATGATACACTGCATATTACGATTTATTATAAGGTATTTTCAATGATACACTGCATATTACGTCATATTATAAGGTATTTTCAATGATACACTGCATATTACGTTATATTATAAGGTATTTTCAATGATACACACAATATTACGTTTTATAATAAGGTATTTTCAATGATAAACTACTAAATAGTATAAGGTATTTCCAATGATACACTACAAATTACGATATATTACAAGGTATTTTCAATGATACACTGCATATTACGTTATATTATAAGGTATTTTCAATGATACACTGCATATTACGTTATATTATAAGGTATTTTCAATGATAAACTACTATATATTACAAGGTATTTTCAATGATACACTACAAATTACGATATATTATAAGGTATTTTCAATGATACACTGCATATTACGTTATATTATAAGGTATTTTCATTGATACACTACAAATTACCATATATTATAAGGTATTTTCAATGATACACTAAAAAATTTCGATATATTATAAGGTATTTCCAATGATACACTGCATATTACCATATATTATAAGGTATTTTCAATGATACACTACAAATTACGATATATTATAAGGTATTTTCAATGATACACTGCATATTACTTTATATTATAAGGTATTTTCATTGATACACTACAAATTACGATATATTATAAGGTATTTTCAATGATACACAGCATATTACGTTATATTATAAGGTATTTTCAATGATAAACTACTATATATTATAAGGTATTTTCAATGATAAACTACTATATATTATAAGGTATTTTCAATGATACACTACAAATTACGATATATTATAAGGTATTTTCACTGATACACTGCATATTACGTTATATTATAAGGTATTTTCATTGATAGACTACCATTACCATATATTCTAAGGTATTTTCAATGATACACTGCATATTACGTTATATTATAAGGTATTTTCAACGATACACTGCATATTACGTTATATTATAAGGTATTTTCAATGATACACTGCATATTACGTTATATTATAAGGTATTTTCATTGATGCACTACAAATTACCATATATTATAAGGTATTTTCAATGATACACTACAAATTACGATATATTATAAGGTATTTTCAATGATACACCGCATATTACGTTATATTATAATGTATTTTCAATGATACACTGCATATTACGTTATATTATAAGGTATTTTCAATGATACACTGCATATTACGTTTTATTATAAGGTATTCTCAATGATACACTGCATATTACGATTTATTATAAGGTATTTTCAATGATACACTGCATATTACGTCATATTATAAGGTATTTTCAATGATACACTGCATATTACGTTATATTATGAGGTATTTTCAATGATACACACAATATTACGTTTTATAATAAGGTATTTTCAATGATAAACTACTAAATAGTATAAGGTATTTCCAATGATACACTACAAATTACGATATATTATAAGGTATTTTCAATGATACACTGCATATTACGTTATATTATAAGGTATTTTCAATGATACACTGCATATTACGTTATATTATAAGGTATTTTCAATGATACACTGCATATTACGTAATATTATAAGGTATTTTCAATGATACACTGCATATTACGTTATATTATAAGGTATTTTCAATGATACACAGAATATTACGTTATATTATAAGGTATTTTCAATGATAAACTACTATATATTATAAGGTATTTTCAATGATACACTGCATATTACGTTATATTATAAGGTATTTTCAATGATACACTGCATATTACGTTATATTATAAGGTATTTTCAATGATACACTGCATATTACGTTATATTATACGGTATTTTCAATGATACACTGCATATTACGTTATATTATAAGGTATTTTCAATGATACACTGCATATTACGTTATATTATAAGGTATTTTCAATGATAAACTACTATATATTACAAGGTATTTTCAATGATACACTACAAATTACGATATATTATAAGGTATTTTCAATGATACACTGCATATTACGTTATATTATAAGGTATTTTCATTGATACACTACAAATTACCATATATTATAAGGTATTTTCAATGATACACTAAAAAATTTCGATATATTATAAGGTATTTCCAATGATACACTGCATATTACCATATATTATAAGGTATTTTCAATGATACACTGCATATTACGTTATATTATAAGGTATTTTCAATGATACACTGCATATTACGTTTCATTATAAGGTATTTTCAATGATACACAGAATATTACGTTATATTATAAGGTATTTTCATTGATAGACTACCATTACCATATATTCTAAGGTATTTTCAATGATACACTGCATATTACGTTATATTATAAGGTATTTTCAACGATACACTGCATATTACGTTATATTATAAGGTATTTTCAATGATACACTGCATATTACGTTATATTATAAGGTATTTTCATTGATGCACTACAAATTACCATATATTATAAGGTATTTTCAATGATACACTACAAATTACGATATATTATAAGGTATTTTCAATGATACACCGCATATTACGTTATATTATAATGTATTTTCAATGATACACTGCATATTACGTTATATTATAAGGTATTTTCAATGATACACTGCATATTACGTTTTATTATAAGGTATTCTCAATGATACACTGCATATTACGATTTATTATAAGGTATTTTCAATGATACACTGCATATTACGTCATATTATAAGGTATTTTCAATGATACACTGCATATTACGTTATATTATGAGGTATTTTCAATGATACACACAATATTACGTTTTATAATAAGGTATTTTCAATGATAAACTACTAAATAGTATAAGGTATTTCCAATGATACACTACAAATTACGATATATTACAAGGTATTTTCAATGATACACTGCATATTACGTTATATTATAAGGTATTTTCAATGATACACTGCATATTACGTTATATTATAAGGTATTTTCAATGATACACTGCATATTACGTAATATTATAAGGTATTTTCAATGATACACTGCATATTACGTTATATTATAAGGTATTTTCAATGATACACAGAATATTACGTTATATTATAAGGTATTTTCAATGATAAACTACTATATATTATAAGGTATTTTCAATGATACACTGCATATTACGTTATATTATAAGGTATTTTCAATGATACACTGCATATTACGTTATATTATAAGGTATTTTCAATGATACACTGCATATTACGTTATATT
Source organism: Lasioglossum lativentre (assembly GCA_916610255.1). NCBI lineage: Eukaryota > Metazoa > Arthropoda > Insecta > Hymenoptera > Halictidae > Lasioglossum > Lasioglossum lativentre. The sequence goes on from CAKAJI010000559.1 coordinate 57,902, forward strand.
ATACGGTATTTTCAATGATACACTGCATATTACGTTATATTATAAGGTATTTTCAATGATACACTGCATATTACGTTATATTATAAGGTATTTTCAATGATAAACTACTATATATTACAAGGTATTTTCAATGATACACTACAAATTACGATATATTATAAGGTATTTTCAATGATACACTGCATATTACGTTATATTATAAGGTATTTTCATTGATACACTACAAATTACCATATATTATAAGGTATTTTCAATGATACACTAAAAAATTTCGATATATTATAAGGTATTTCCAATGATACACTGCATATTACGTTATATTATAAGGTATTTTCAATGATACACTGCATATTACGTTATATTATAAGGTATTTTCAATGATACACTGCATATTACGTTATATTATAAGGTATTTTCAATGATACACTGCATATTACGTTATATTATAAGGTATTTTCATTGATACACTACAAATTGCGATATATTATAAGGTATTTTCAATGATACACAGCAGATTACGTTATATTATAAGGTATTTTCAACGATAAACTACTATATATTATAAGGTATTTTCAATGATACACTACAAATTACGATATATTATATGGTATTTTCAATGATACACTGCATATTACGTTTTATTATAAGGTATTTTCAATGATACACGGCATATTACGTTATATTACATGGTATTTTCAATGATACACTGCATATTACGTTATATTATAACGTATTTTCAATGATAAACTACATATTACGATATATTATATGGTATTTTCAATGATACACTGCATATTACGTTTTATTATAAGGTATTTTCAATGATACACGGCATATTACGTTATATTATATGGTATTTTCAATGATACACTGCATATTACGTTATATTATAACGTGTTTTCAATGATAAACTACATATTACGATATATTATATGGTATTTTCAATGATACACTGCATATTACGTTATATTATAAGGTATTTTCATTGATACACTACAAATTACCATATATTATAAGGTATTTTCAATGATACACTGCATATTACATTATATCATAAGGTATTTTCAATGATACACTGCATATTACGTTATATTATAAGGTATTTTCAATGATACACTGCATATTACGTTATATTATAAGGTATTTTCAATGATACACTGCATATTACGTTATATTATAAGGTATTTTCAATGATACACTGCATATTACGTTATATTATAATGTATTTTCAATGATACACTGCATATTACGTTATATTATACGGTATTTTCATTGATACACTACAAATTGCGATATATTATAAGGTATTTTCAATGATACACTGCATATTACGTTATATTATAAGGTATTTTCAATGATACACTGCATATTACGTTATATTATAAGGTATTTTCAATGATACACTGCATATTACGTTATATTATAAGGTATTTTCAATGATACACTGCATATTACGTTTTATTATAAGGTATTTTCAATGATACACGGCATATTACGTTATATTATATGGTATTTTCAATGATACACTGCATATTACGTTATATTATAACGTGTTTTCAATGATAAACTACATATTACGATATATTATATGGTATTTTCAATGATACACTGCATATTACGTTATATTATAAGGTATTTTCATTGATACACTACAAATTACCATATATTATAAGGTATTTTCAATGATACACTGCATATTACATTATATTATAAGGTATTTTCAATGATACACTGCATATTACGTTATATTATAAGGTATTTTCAATGATACACTGCATATTACGTTATATTATAAGGTATTTTCAATGATACACAGCAGATTACGTTATATTATAAGGTATTTTCAATGATAAACTACTATATATTATAAGGTATTTTCAATGATACACTACAAATTACGATATATTATAAGGTATTTTCACTGATACACTGCATATTACGTTATATTATAAGGTATTTTCATTGATAGACTAGAATTACCATATATTCTAAGGTATTTTCAATGATACACTGCATATTACGTTATATTATAAGGTATTTTCAATGATACACTGCATATTACGTTATATTATAAGGTATTTTCAATGATACACTGCATATTACGTTATATTATAAGGTATTTTCAATGATACACTGCATATTATGTTATATTATAAGGTATTTTCAATGATACACTGCATATTACGTTATATTATAAGGTATTTTCAATGATACACTGCATATTACGTTATATTATAAGGTATTTTCAATGATACACTGCATATTACGTTATATTATAAGGTATTTTCAATGATACACTGCATATTACGTTATATTATAAGGTATTTTCAATGATACACTGCATATTACGTTATATTATAAGGTATTTTCAATGATACACTGCATATTACGTTATATTATAAGGTATTTTCAATGATACACTACATATTACGTTATATTATAAGGTATTTTCAATGATACACTGCATATTACGTTATATTATAAGGTATTTTCAATGATACACTGCATATTACGTTATATTATAAGGTATTTTCAATGATACACTGCATATTACGTTATATTATAAGGTATTTTCAATGATAAACTACTATATATTACAAGGTATTTTCAATGATACACTACAAATTACGATATATTATAAGGTATTTTCAATGATACACTGCATATTACGTTATATTATAAGGTATTTTCATTGATACACTACAAATTACCATATATTATAAGGTATTTTCAATGATACACTAAAAAATTTCGATATATTATAAGGTATTTCCAATGATACACTGCATATTACCATATATTATAAGGTATTTTCAATGATACACTACAAATTACGATATATTATAAGGTATTTTCAATGATACACTGCATATTACTTTATATTATAAGGTATTTTCATTGATACACTACAAATTACGATATATTATAAGGTATTTTCAATGATACACAGAATATTACGTTATATTATAAGGTATTTTCATTGATACACTACAAATTACAATATATTATAAGGTATTTTCAATGATACACTACAAATTGCGATATATTATAAGGTATTTTCATTGATAGACTAGAATTACCATATATTCTAAGGTATTTTCAATGATACACTGCATATTACGTTATATTATAAGGTATTTTCAATGATACACTGCATATTACGTTATATTATAAGGTATTTTCAATGATACACTGCATATTACGTTATATTATAAGGTATTTTCAATGATACACTGCATATTACGTTATATTATAAGGTATTTTCATTGATACACTACAAATTGCGATATATTATAAGGTATTTTCAATGATACACAGCAGATTACGTTATATTATAAGGTATTTTCAATGATAAACTACTATATATTATAAGGTATTTTCAATGATACACTACAAATTACGATATATTATATGGTATTTTCAATGATACACTGCATATTACGTTTTATTATAAGGTATTTTCAATGATACACGGCATATTACGTTATATTACATGGTATTTTCAATGATACACTGCATATTACGTTATATTATAACGTATTTTCAATGATAAACTACATATTACGATATATTATATGGTATTTTCAATGATACACTGCATATTACGTTTTATTATAAGGTATTTTCAATGATACACGGCATATTACGTTATATTATATGGTATTTTCAATGATACACTGCATATTACGTTATATTATAACGTGTTTTCAATGATAAACTACATATTACGATATATTATATGGTATTTTCAATGATACACTGCATATTACGTTATATTATAAGGTATTTTCATTGATACACTACAAATTACCATATATTATAAGGTATTTTCAATGATACACTGCATATTACATTATATCATAAGGTATTTTCAATGATACACTGCATATTACGTTATATTATAAGGTATTTTCAATGATACACTGCATATTACGTTATATTATAAGGTATTTTCAATGATACACTGCATATTACGTTATATTATAAGGTATTTTCAATGATACACTGCATATTACGTTATATTATAATGTATTTTCAATGATACACTGCATATTACGTTATATTATACGGTATTTTCATTGATACACTACAAATTGCGATATATTATAAGGTATTTTCAATGATACACAGCAGATTACGTTATATTATAAGGTATTTTCAATGATAAACTACTATATATTATAAGGTATTTTCAATGATACACTACAAATTACGATATATTATAAGGTATTTTCACTGATACACTGCATATTACGTTATATTATAAGGTATTTTCATTGATAGACTAGAATTACCATATATTCTAAGGTATTTTCAATGATACACTGCATATTACGTTTTATTATAAGGTATTTTCAATGATACACGGCATATTACGTTATATTATATGGTATTTTCAATGATACACTGCATATTACGTTATATTATAACGTGTTTTCAATGATAAACTACATATTACGATATATTATATGGTATTTTCAATGATACACTGCATATTACGTTATATTATAAGGTATTTTCATTGATACACTACAAATTACCATATATTATAAGGTATTTTCAATGATACACTGCATATTACATTATATTATAAGGTATTTTCAATGATACACTGCATATTACGTTATATTATAAGGTATTTTCAATGATACACTGCATATTACGTTATATTATAAGGTATTTTCAATGATACACAGCAGATTACGTTATATTATAAGGTATTTTCAATGATAAACTACTATATATTATAAGGTATTTTCAATGATACACTACAAATTACGATATATTATAAGGTATTTTCACTGATACACTGCATATTACGTTATATTATAAGGTATTTTCATTGATAGACTAGAATTACCATATATTCTAAGGTATTTTCAATGATACACTGCATATTACGTTATATTATAAGGTATTTTCAATGATACACTGCATATTACGTTATATTATAAGGTATTTTCAATGATACACTGCATATTACGTTATATTATAAGGTATTTTCAATGATACACTGCATATTATGTTATATTATAAGGTATTTTCAATGATACACTGCATATTACGTTATATTATAAGGTATTTTCAATGATACACTGCATATTACGTTATATTATAAGGTATTTTCAATGATACACTGCATATTACGTTATATTATAAGGTATTTTCAATGATACACTGCATATTACGTTATATTATAAGGTATTTTCAATGATACACTGCATATTACGTTATATTATAAGGTATTTTCAATGATACACTGCATATTACGTTATATTATAAGGTATTTTCAATGATACACTGCATATTACGTTATATTATAAGGTATTTTCAATGATACACTGCATATTACGTTATATTATAAGGTATTTTCAATGATACACTGCATATTACGTTATATTATAAGGTATTTTCAATGATACACTGCATATTACGTTATATTATAAGGTATTTTCAATGATAAACTACTATATATTACAAGGTATTTTCAATGATACACTACAAATTACGATATATTATAAGGTATTTTCAATGATACACTGCATATTACGTTATATTATAAGGTATTTTCATTGATACACTACAAATTACCATATATTATAAGGTATTTTCAATGATACACTAAAAAATTTCGATATATTATAAGGTATTTCCAATGATACACTGCATATTACCATATATTATAAGGTATTTTCAATGATACACTACAAATTACGATATATTATAAGGTATTTTCAATGATACACTGCATATTACTTTATATTATAAGGTATTTTCATTGATACACTACAAATTACGATATATTATAAGGTATTTTCAATGATACACAGCATATTACGTTATATTATAAGGTATTTTCAATGATAAACTACTATATATTATAAGGTATTTTCAATGATAAACTACTATATATTATAAGGTATTTTCAATGATACACTACAAATTACGATATATTATAAGGTATTTTCACTGATACACTGCATATTACGTTATATTATAAGGTATTTTCATTGATACACTACAAATTACCATATATTATAAGGTATTTTCAATGATACACTAAAAAATTTCGATATATTATAAGGTATTTCCAATGATACACTGCATATTACCATATATTATAAGGTATTTTCAATGATACACTGCATATTACGTTATATTATAAGGTATTTTCAATGATACACTGCATATTACGTTTCATTATAAGGTATTTTCAATGATACACAGAATATTACGTTATATTATAAGGTATTTTCATTGATACACTACAAATTACAATATATTATAAGGTATTTTCAATGATACACTACAAATTGCGATATATTATAAGGTATTTTCATTGATAGACTAGAATTACCATATATTCTAAGGTATTTTCAATGATACACTGCATATTACGTTATATTATAAGGTATTTTCAATGATACACTGCATATTACGTTATATTATAAGGTATTTTCAATGATACACTGCATATTACGTTATATTATAAGGTATTTTCAATGATACACTGCATATTACGTTATATTATAAGGTATTTTCATTGATACACTACAAATTGCGATATATTATAAGGTATTTTCAATGATACACAGCAGATTACGTTATATTATAAGGTATTTTCAATGATAAACTACTATATATTATAAGGTATTTTCAATGATACACTACAAATTACGATATATTATAAGGTATTTTCAGTGATACACTGCATATTACGTTATATTATAAGGTATTTTCATTGATAGACTAGAATTACCATATATTCTAAGGTATTTTCAATGATACACTGCATATTACGTTATATTATAAGGTATTTTCAATGATACACTGCATATTACGTTATATTATAAGGTATTTTCAATGATACACTGCATATTACGTTATATTATAAGGTATTTTCAATGATACACTGCATATTACGTTATATTATAAGGTATTTTCATTGATACACTACAAATTGCGATATATTATAAGGTATTTTCAATGATACACAGCAGATTACGTTATATTATAAGGTATTTTCAATGATAAACTACTATATATTATAAGGTATTTTCAATGATACACTACAAATTACGATATATTATAAGGTATTTTCAGTGATACACTGCATATTACGTTATATTATAAGGTATTTTCATTGATAGACTAGAATTACCATATATTCTAAGGTATTTTCAATGATACACTGCATATTACGTTTTATTATAAGGTATTTTCAATGATACACGGCATATTACGTTATATTACATGGTATTTTCAATGATACACTGCATATTACGTTATATTATAACGTATTTTCAATGATAAACTACATATTACGATATATTATATGGTATTTTCAATGATACACTGCATATTACGTTTTATTATAAGGTATTTTCAATGATACACGGCATATTACGTTATATTATATGGTATTTTCAATGATACACTGCATATTACGTTATATTATAACGTGTTTTCAATGATAAACTACATATTACGATATATTATATGGTATTTTCAATGATACACTGCATATTACGTTATATTATAAGGTATTTTCATTGATACACTACAAATTACCATATATTATAAGGTATTTTCAATGATACACTGCATATTACATTATATCATAAGGTATTTTCAATGATACACTGCATATTACGTTATATTATAAGGTATTTTCAATGATACACTGCATATTACGTTATATTATAAGGTATTTTCAATGATACACTGCATATTACGTTATATTATAAGGTATTTTCAATGATACACTGCATATTACGTTATATTATAATGTATTTTCAATGATACACTGCATATTACGTTATATTATACGGTATTTTCATTGATACACTACAAATTGCGATATATTATAAGGTATTTTCAATGATACACAGCAGATTACGTTATATTATAAGGTATTTTCAATGATAAACTACTATATATTATAAGGTATTTTCAATGATACACTACAAATTACGATATATTATAAGGTATTTTCACTGATACACTGCATATTACGTTATATTATAAGGTATTTTCATTGATACACTGCATATTACGTTATATTATATGGTATTTTCAATGATACACTGCATATTACGTTATATTATAAGGTATTTTCAATGATACACTGCATATTACGTTATATTATAAGGTATTTTCAATGATACACTGCATATTACGTTATATTATAAGGTATTTTCAATGATACACTGCATATTACGTTATATTATAAGGTATTTTCAATGATACACTGCATATTACGTTATATTATAAGGTATTTTCAATGATACACTGCATATTACGTTATATTATAAGGTATTTTCAATGATACACTGCATATTACGTTATATTATAAGGTATTTTCAATGATAAACTACTATATATTACAAGGTATTTTCAATGATACACTACAAATTACGATATATTATAAGGTATTTTCAATGATACACTGCATATTACGTTATATTATAAGGTATTTTCATTGATACACTACAAATTACCATATATTATACGGTATTTTCAATGATACACTAAAAAATTTCGATATATTATAAGGTATTTCCAATGATACACTGCATATTACCATATATTATAATGATACACTACAAATTACGATATATTATAAGGTATTTTCAATGATACACTGCATATTACGTTATATTATAAGGTATTTTCATTGATACACTACAAATTACGATATATTATAAGGTATTTTCAATGATACACAGCATATTACGTTATATTATAAGGTATTTTCAATGATAAACTACTATATATTATAAGGTATTTTCAATGATAAACTACTATATATTATAAGGTATTTTCAATGATACACTACAAATTACGATATATTATAAGGTATTTTCACTGATACACTGCATATTACGTTATATTATAAGGTATTTTCATTGATAGACTACAATTACCATATATTCTAAGGTATTTTCAATGATACACTGCATATTACGTTATATTATAAGGTATTTTCAATGATACACTGCATATTACGTTATATTATAAGGTATTTTCAATGATACACTGCATATTACGTTATATTATAAGGTATTTTCATTAATGCACTACAAATTACCATATATTATAAGGTATTTTCAATGATACACTACAAATTACGATATATTATAAGGTATTTTCAATGATACACCGCATATTACGTTATATTATAATGTATTTTCAATGATACACTGCATATTACGTTATATTATAAGGTATTTTCATTGATACACTACAAATTACCATATATTATAAGGTATTTTCAATGATACACTAAAAAATTTCGATATATTATAAGGTATTTCCAATGATACACTGCATATTACCATATATTATAATGATACACTACAAATTACGATATATTATAAGGTATTTTCAATGATACACTGCATATTACTTTATATTATAAGGTATTTTCATTGATACACTACAAATTACGATATATTATAAGGTATTTTCAATGATACACAGCATATTACGTTATATTATACGGTATTTTCATTGATACACTACAAATTGCGATATATTATAAGGTATTTTCAATGATACACAGCAGATTACGTTATATTATAAGGTATTTTCAATGATAAACTACTATATATTATAAGGTATTTTCAATGATACACTACAAATTACGATATATTATAAGGTATTTTCACTGATACACTGCATATTACGTTATATTATAAGGTATTTTCATTGATACACTGCATATTACGTTATATTATATGGTATTTTCAATGATACACTGCATATTACGTTATATTATAAGGTATTTTCAATGATACACTGCATATTACGTTATATTATAAGGTATTTTCAATGATACACTGCATATTACGTTATATTATAAGGTATTTTCAATGATACACTGCATATTACGTTATATTATAAGGTATTTTCAATGATACACTGCATATTACGTTATATTATAAGGTATTTTCAATGATACACTGCATATTACGTTATATTATAAGGTATTTTCAATGATACACTGCATATTACGTTATATTATAAGGTATTTTCAATGATAAACTACTATATATTACAAGGTATTTTCAATGATACACTACAAATTACGATATATTATAAGGTATTTTCAATGATACACTGCATATTACGTTATATTATAAGGTATTTTCATTGATACACTACAAATTACCATATATTATACGGTATTTTCAATGATACACTAAAAAATTTCGATATATTATAAGGTATTTCCAATGATACACTGCATATTACCATATATTATAATGATACACTACAAATTACGATATATTATAAGGTATTTTCAATGATACACTGCATATTACTTTATATTATAAGGTATTTTCATTGATACACTACAAATTACGATATATTATAAGGTATTTTCAATGATACACAGCATATTACGTTATATTATAAGGTATTTTCAATGATAAACTACTATATATTATAAGGTATTTTCAATGATAAACTACTATATATTATAAGGTATTTTCAATGATACACTACAAATTACGATATATTATAAGGTATTTTCACTGATACACTGCATATTACGTTATATTATAAGGTATTTTCATTGATAGACTACAATTACCATATATTCTAAGGTATTTTCAATGATACACTGCATATTACGTTATATTATAAGGTATTTTCAATGATACACTGCATATTACGTTATATTATAAGGTATTTTCAATGATACACTGCATATTACGTTATATTATAAGGTATTTTCATTAATGCACTACAAATTACCATATATTATAAGGTATTTTCAATGATACACTACAAATTACGATATATTATAAGGTATTTTCAATGATACACCGCATATTACGTTATATTATAATGTATTTTCAATGATACTCTGCATATTACGTTATATTATAAGGTATTTTCATTGATACACTACAAATTACCATATATTATAAGGTATTTTCAATGATACACTAAAAAATTTCGATATATTATAAGGTATTTCCAATGATACACTGCATATTACCATATATTATAATGATACACTACAAATTACGATATATTATAAGGTATTTTCAATGATACACTGCATATTACTTTATATTATAAGGTATTTTCATTGATACACTACAAATTACGATATATTATAAGGTATTTTCAATGATACACAGCATATTACGTTATATTATAAGGTATTTTCAATGATAAACTACTATATATTATAAGGTATTTTCAATGATAAACTACTATATATTATAAGGTATTTTCAATGATACACTACAAATTACGATATATTATAAGGTATTTTCACTGATACACTGCATATTACGTTATATTATAAGGTATTTTCATTGATAGACTACAATTACCATATATTCTAAGGTATTTTCAATGATACACTGCATATTACGTTATATTATAAGGTATTTTCAATGATACACTGCATATTACGTTATATTATAAGGTATTTTCAATGATACACTGCATATTACGTTATATTATAAGGTATTTTCATTAATGCACTACAAATTACCATATATTATAAGGTATTTTCAATGATACACTACAAATTACGATATATTATAAGGTATTTTCAATGATACACCGCATATTACGTTATATTATAAGGTATTTTCAATGATACACTGCATATTACGTTATATTATACGGTATTTTCAATGATACACTGCATATTACGTTATATTATAAGGTATTTTCAATGATACACTGCATATTACGTTATATTATAAGGTATTTTCAATGATACACTGCATATTACGTTATATTATAAGGTATTTTCAATGATACACTGCATATTACGTTATATTATAAGGTATTTTCAATGATACACTGCATATTACGTTATATTATAAGGTATTTTCAACGATGCACTGCATATTACGTTATATTATAATGTATTTTCAATGATACACTGCATATTACGTTATATTATACGGTATTTTCATTGATACACTACAAATTGCGATATATTATAAGGTATTTTCAATGATACACAGCAGATTACGTTATATTATAAGGTATTTTCAATGATAAACTACTATATATTATAAGGTATTTTCAATGATACACTACAAATTACGATATATTATAAGGTATTTTCACTGATACACTGCATATTACGTTATATTATAAGGTATTTTCATTGATACACTGCATATTACGTTATATTATATGGTATTTTCAATGATACACTGCATATTACGTTATATTATAAGGTATTTTCAATGATACACTGCATATTACGTTATATTATAAGGTATTTTAAATGATACACTGCATATTACGTTATATTATAAGGTATTTTCAATGATACACTGCATATTACGTTATATTATAAGGTATTTTCAATGATACACTGCATATTACGTTATATTATAAGGTATTTTCAATGATACACTGCATATTACGTTATATTATAAGGTATTTTCAATGATACACTGCATATTACGTTATATTATAAGGTATTTTCAATGATAAACTACTATATATTACAAGGTATTTTCAATGATACAATACAAATTACGATATATTATAAGGTATTTTCAATGATACACAGCATATTACGTTATATTATAAGGTATTTTCAATGATAAACTACTATATATTATAAGGTATTTTCAATGATAAACTACTATATATTATAAGGTATTTTCAATGATACACTACAAATTACGATATATTATAAGGTATTTTCAATGATACACCGCATATTACGTTATATTATAAGGTATTTTCAATGATACACTGCATATTACGTTATATTATACGGTATTTTCAATGATACACTGCATATTACGTTATATTATAAGGTATTTTCAATGATACACTGCATATTACGTTATATTATAAGGTATTTTCAATGATACACTGCATATTACGTTATATTATAAGGTATTTTCAATGATACACTGCATATTACGTTATATTATAAGGTATTTTCAATGATACACTGCATATTACGATATATTATAAGGTATTTTCAACGATGCACTGCATATTACGTTATATTATAATGTATTTTCAATGATACACTGCATATTACGTTATATTATAAGGTATTTTCATTGATACACTACAAATTGCGATATATTATAAGGTATTTTCAATGATACACAGCAGATTACGTTATATTATAAGGTATTTTCAATGATAAACTACTATATATTATAAGGTATTTTCAATGATACACTACAAATTACGATATATTATAAGGTATTTTCACTGATACACTGCATATTACGTTATATTATAAGGTATTTTCATTGATACACTGCATATTACGTTATATTATATGGTATTTTCAATGATACACTGCATATTACGTTATATTATAAGGTATTTTCAATGATACACTGCATATTACGTTATATTATAAGGTATTTTCAATGATACACTGCATATTACGTTATATTATAAGGTATTTTCAATGATACACTGCATATTACGTTATATTATAAGGTATTTTCAATGATACACTGCATATTACGTTATATTATAAGGTATTTTCAATGATACACTGCATATTACGTTATATTATAAGGTATTTTCAATGATACACTGCATATTACGTTATATTATAAGGTATTTTCAATGATAAACTACTATATATTACAAGGTATTTTCAATGATACACTACAAATTACGATATATTATAAGGTATTTTCAATGATACACTGCATATTACGTTATATTATAAGGTATTTTCATTGATACACTACAAATTACCATATATTATAAGGTATTTTCAATGATACACTAAAAAATTTCGATATATTATAAGGTATTTCCAATGATACACTGCATATTACCATATATTATAATGATACACTACAAATTACGATATATTATAAGGTATTTTCAATGATACACTGCATATTACTTTATATTATAAGGTATTTTCATTGATACACTACAAATTACGATATATTATAAGGTATTTTCAATGATACACAGCATATTACGTTATATTATAAGGTATTTTCAATGATAAACTACTATATATTATAAGGTATTTTCAATGATAAACTACTATATATTATAAGGTATTTTCAATGATACACTACAAATTACGATATATTATAAGGTATTTTCACTGATACACTGCATATTACGTTATATTATAAGGTATTTTCATTGATAGACTACAATTACCATATATTCTAAGGTATTTTCAATGATACACTGCATATTACGTTATATTATAAGGTATTTTCAATGATACACTGCATATTACGTTATATTATAAGGTATTTTCAATGATACACTGCATATTACGTTATATTATAAGGTATTTTCATTAATGCACTACAAATTACCATATATTATAAGGTATTTTCAATGATACACTGCATATTACGTTATATTATAAGGTATTTTCAATGATACACTGCATATTACGTTATATTATAAGGTATTTTCAATGATACACACAATATTACGTTTTATAATAAGGTATTTTCAATGATAAACTACTAAATAGTATAAGGTATTTCCAATGATACACTACAAATTACGATATATTACAAGGTATTTTCAATGATACACTGCATATTACGTTATATTATAAGGTATTTTCAATGATACACTGCATATTACGTTATATTATAAGGTATTTTCAATGATACACTGCATATTACGTTATATTATAAGGTATTTTCAATGATACACTGCATATTACGTTATATTATAAGGTATTTTCAATGATACACAGAATATTACGTTATATTATAAGGTATTTTCAATGATAAACTACTATATATTATAAGGTATTTTCAATGATACACTGCATATTACGTTATATTATAAGGTATTTTCAATGATACACACAATATTACGTTTTATAATAAGGTATTTTCAATGATAAACTACTAAATAGTATAAGGTATTTCCAATGATACACTACAAATTACGATATATTACAAGGTATTTTCAATGATACACTGCATATTACGTTATATTATAAGGTATTTTCAATGATACACTGCATATTACGTTATATTATAAGGTATTTTCAATGATACACTGCATATTACGTTATATTATAAGGTATTTTCAATGATACACTGCATATTACGTTATATTATAAGGTATTTTCAATGATACACAGAATATTACGTTATATTATAAGGTATTTTCAATGATAAACTACTATATATTATAAGGTATTTTCAATGATACACTGCATATTACGTTATATTATAAGGTATTTTCAATGATACACTGCATATTACGTTATATTATAAGGTATTTTCAATGATACACTGCATATTACGTTATATTATACGGTATTTTCAATGATACACTGCATATTACGTTATATTATAAGGTATTTTCAATGATACACTGCATATTACGTTATATTATAAGGTATTTTCAATGATACACTGCATATTACGTTATATTATAAGGTATTTTCAATGATAAACTACTATATATTACAAGGTATTTTCAATGATACACTACAAATTACGATATATTATAAGGTATTTTCAATGATACACTGCATATTACGTTATATTATAAGGTATTTTCATTGATACACTACAAATTACCATATATTATAAGGTATTTTCAATGATACACTAAAAAATTTCGATATATTATAAGGTATTTCCAATGATACACTGCATATTACCATATATTATAAGGTATTTTCAATGATACACTGCATATTACGTTATATTATAAGGTATTTTCAATGATACACAGAATATTACGTTATATTATAAGGTATTTTCATTGATACACTACAAATTACAATATATTATAAGGTATTTTCAATGATACACTACAAATTGCGATATATTATAAGGTATTTTCATTGATAGACTAGAATTACCATATATTCTAAGGTATTTTCAATGATACACTGCATATTACGTTATATTATAAGGTATTTTCAATGATACACTGCATATTACGTTATATTATAAGGTATTTTCAATGATACACTGCATATTACGTTATATTATAAGGTATTTTCAATGATACACTGCATATTACGTTATATTATATGGTATTTTCATTGATACACTACAAATTGCGATATATTATAAGGTATTTTCAATGATACACAGCAGATTACGTTATATTATAAGGTATTTTCAATGATAAACTACTATATATTATAAGGTATTTTCAATGATACACTACAAATTACGATATATTATAAGGTATTTTCACTGATACACTGCATACTACGTTATATTATAAGGTATTTTCATTGATAGACTAGAATTACCATATATTATAAGGTATTTTCAATGATACACCGCATATTACGTTATATTATAATGTATTTTCAATGATACACTGCATATTACGTTATATTATAAGGTATTTTCAATGATACATTGCATATTACGTTATATTATAAGGTATTTTCAATGATAGACTGCATATTACATTATATTATAAGGTATTTTCAATCATACACTGCATATTACGTTATATTATAAGGTATTTTCAATGATACACTGCATATTACGTTATATTATAGGGTATTTTCAATGATAGACTGCATATTACGTTATATTATAAGGTATTTTCAATGATACAGTGCATATTACGTTATATTATAAGGTATTTTCATTGATACACTGCATATTAAGTTATATTATAAGGTATTTTCAATGATAGACTGCAAATATTACGTTATATTATAAGGTATTTTCGATGATACACTACAAATTACCATATATTCTAAGGTATTTTCAATGATAAACTACTATATATTATAAGGTATTTTCAATCATACACTGCATATTACGTTATATTATAAGGTATTTCCAATGATACTATGCATATTACGTTATATTATAAGGTATTTTCAATGATACACTACAAATTACGATATATTATAAGGTATTTTCAATGATACACTGCATATTACTTTATATTATAAGGTATTTTCATTGATACACTACAAATTACGATATATTATAAGGTATTTTCAATGATACTCTGCATATTACGTTATATTATAACGTATTTTCAATGATAAACTACATATTACGATATATTATATGGTATTTTCAATGATACACTGCATATTACGTTTTATTATAAGGTATTTTCAATGATACACGGCATATTACGTTATATTATATGGTATTTTCAATGATACACTGCATATTACGTTATATTATAAGGTATTTTCATTGATACACTACAAATTACCATATATTATAAGGTATTTTCAATGATACACTGCATATTACGTTATATTATAACGTGTTTTCAATGATAAACTACATATTACGATATATTATAAGGTATTTTCAATGATACACTGCATATTACGTTATATTATAAGGTATTTTCAATGATACACTGCATATTACGTTATATTACAAGGTATTTTCAATGATACACTGCATATTACGTTATATTATAATGTATTTTCAATGATACACTGCATATTACGTTATATTATACGGTATTTTCATTGATACACTACAAATTGCGATATATTATAAGGTATTTTCAATGATACACAGCAGATTACGTTATATTATAAGGTATTTTCAATGATAAACTACTATATATTATAAGGTATTTTCAATGATACACTACAAATTACGATATATTATAAGGTATTTTCACTGATACACTGCATATTACGTTATATTATAAGGTATTTTCATTGATAGACTAGAATTACCATATATTCTAAGGTATTTTCAATGATACACTGCATATTACGTTATATTATAAGGTATTTTCAATGATACACTGCATATTACGTTATATTATAAGGTATTTTCAATGATACACTGCATATTACGTTATATTATAAGGTATTTTCAATGATACACTGCATATTACGTTATATTATAAGGTATTTTCAATGATACACTGCATATTACGTTATATTATAAGGTATTTTCAATGATACACTGCATATTACGTTATATTATAAGGTATTTTCAATGATACACTGCATATTACGTTATATTATAAGGTATTTTCAATGATACACTGCATATTACGTTATATTATAAGGTATTTTCAATGATACACTGCATATTACGTTATATTATAAGGTATTTTCAATGATAAACTACTATATATTACAAGGTATTTTCAATGATACACTACAAATTACGATATATTATAAGGTATTTTCAATGATACACTGCATATTACGTTATATTATAAGGTATTTTCGATGATACACTGCATATTACGTTATATTATTAGGTATTTTCAATGATACACTACAAATTACCATATATTATAAGGTATCTTCAATGATACACTGCATATTACGTTTTATTATAAGGTATTTTCAATGATACACTGCATATTATGTTTTATTATAAGGTATTTCCAATGATACACTGCATATTACGTATATTTATAAGGTATTTTCAATGATACACTACATATTACGTCATATTATAAGGTATTATCCAATGATACTCTGCATATTAAGTTATATTATAAGGAATTTTCAATGATACACTGCATATTACGTTATATTATAAGGTATTTTCATTGATAGCCTAGAATTACCATATATTCTAAGGTATTTCCAATGATACATTGCATATTACGTTATATTATAAGGTATTTTCAATGATACACTGCATATTACGTTATATTATAAGGTATTTTCAATGATACACTGCATATTACGTTATATTATAAGGTATTTTCAATGATACACAGAATATTACGTTATATTATAAGGTATTTTCAATGATAAAACTACTATATATTATAAGGTATTTTCAATGATAAACTACTATATATTATAAGGTATTTTCAATGATAAACTACTATATATTATAAGGTATTTTCAATGATACACTACAAATTACGATATATTATAAGGTATTTTCAATGATACACTGCATATTACTTTATATTATAAGGTATTTTCATTGATACACTACAAATTACGTTATATTATAAGGTATTTTCAATGATACACTGCATATTACGTTATATTATAAGGTATTTTCAATGATAGACTGCATATTACATTATATTATAAGGTATTTTCAATGATAGACTGCATATTACGTTATTTTATGAGGTATTTTCAATGATACACTGCATATTACGTTATATTATCAGGTATTTTCAATGATACTCTGCATATTACATTATATTATAAGGTATTTTCAATGATACACTGCATATTACGTCATATTATAAGGTATTTTCAATGAATTACTGCATATTACGTTATATTATAAGGTATTTTCAATGATACACTGCATATTACGTTATATTATAAGGTATTTTCAATGATAGATTGCATATTACGTTATATTATAAGGTATTTTCAATGATACAGTGCATATTACGTTATATTATAAGGTATTTCATTGATACACTGCATATTAAGTTATATTATAAGGTATTTTCAATGATAGACTGCAAATATTACGTTATATTATAAGGTATTTTCGATGATACACTACAAATTACCATATATTCTAAGGTATTTTCAATGATAAACTACTATATATTATAAGGTATTTTCAATCATACACTGCATATTACGTTATTATAAGGTATTTCCAATGATACTATGAAAATACGTTATAATATAAGGTATTTTCATTGATACACTACAAATTACGATATATTATAAATTATTTTCAATGATACACTGCATATTACGTTATATTATAAGGTATTTTCAATGATACACTGCATATTACGTTATATTATAAGGTATATTCAATGATACACTGCATATTACGTTATATTATAAGGTATTTTCATGATACACAGAATATTACGTTATATTATAAGGTATTTTCAATGATAAACTACTATATATTATAAGGTATTTTCAATGATACACTACAAATTACGATATATTATAAGGTATTTTCAATGATACACTGCATATTACGTTTTATTATAAGGTATTTTCAATGATACATTAAAAAATTAAGATATATTATAAGGTATTTTCAATGATAGACTGCATATTACGTTATATTATAAGGTATTTTCAATGATACACTGCATATTACGTTATATTATAAGGTATTTTCAATGATACACTGCATATTACGTTATATTATAAGGTATTTTCAATGATACACTGCATATTACGTTATATTATAAGGTATTTTCAATGATGCACTGCATATTACGTTATATTATAATGTATTTTCAATGATACACTGCATATTACGTTATATTATACGGTATTTTCATTGATACACTACAAATTGCGATATATTATAAGGTATTTTCAATGATACACAGCAGATTACGTTATATTATAAGGTATTTTCAATGATAAACTACTATATATTATAAGGTATTTTCAATGATACACTACAAATTACGATATATTATAAGGTATTTTCACTGATACACTGCATATTACGTTATATTATAAGGTATTTTCATTGATACACTGCATATTACGTTATATTATATGGTATTTTCAATGATACACTGCATATTACGTTATATTATAAGGTATTTTCAATGATACACTGCATATTACGTTATATTATAAGGTATTTTCAATGATACACTGCATATTACGTTATATTATAAGGTATTTTCAATGATACACTGCATATTACGTTATATTATAAGGTATTTTCAATGATACACTGCATATTACGTTATATTATAAGGTATTTTCAATGATACACTGCATATTACGTTATATTATAAGGTATTTTCAATGATACACTGCATATTACGTTATATTATAAGGTATTTTCAATGATAAACTACTATATATTACAAGGTATTTTCAATGATACACTACAAATTACGATATATTATAAGGTATTTTCAATGATACACTGCATATTACGTTATATTATAAGGTATTTTCATTGATACACTACAAATTACCATATATTATAAGGTATTTTCAATGATACACTAAAAAATTTCGATATATTATAAGGTATTTCCAATGATACACTGCATATTACCATATATTATAATGATACACTACAAATTACGATATATTATAAGGTATTTTCAATGATACACTGCATATTACTTTATATTATAAGGTATTTTCATTGATACACTACAAATTACGATATATTATAAGGTATTTTCAATGATACACAGCATATTACGTTATATTATAAGGTATTTTCAATGATAAACTACTATATATTATAAGGTATTTTCAATGATAAACTACTATATATTATAAGGTATTTTCAATGATACACTACAAATTACGATATATTATAAGGTATTTTCACTGATACACTGCATATTACGTTATATTATAAGGTATTTTCATTGATAGACTACAATTACCATATATTCTAAGGTATTTTCAATGATACACTGCATATTACGTTATATTATAAGGTATTTTCAATGATACACTGCATATTACGTTATATTATAAGGTATTTTCAATGATACACTGCATATTACGTTATATTATAAGGTATTTTCATTAATGCACTACAAATTACCATATATTATAAGGTATTTTCAATGATACACTACAAATTACGATATATTATAAGGTATTTTCAATGATACACCGCATATTACGTTATATTATAATGTATTTTCAATGATACACTGCATATTACGTTATATTATAAGGTATTTTCAATGATACACTGCATATTACGTTATATTATAAGGTATTTTCAATGATACACACAATATTACGTTTTATAATAAGGTATTTTCAATGATAAACTACTAAATAGTATAAGGTATTTCCAATGATACACTACAAATTACGATATATTACAAGGTATTTTCAATGATACACTGCATATTACGTTATATTATAAGGTATTTTCAATGATACACTGCATATTACGTTATATTATAAGGTATTTTCAATGATACACTGCATATTACGTTATATTATAAGGTATTTTCAATGATACACTGCATATTACGTTATATTATAAGGTATTTTCAATGATACACAGAATATTACGTTATATTATAAGGTATTTTCAATGATAAACTACTATATATTATAAGGTATTTTCAATGATACACTGCATATTACGTTATATTATAAGGTATTTTCAATGATACACTGCATATTACGTTATATTATAAGGTATTTTCAATGATACACTGCATATTACGTTATATTATACGGTATTTTCAATGATACACTGCATATTACGTTATATTATAAGGTATTTTCAATGATACACTGCATATTACGTTATATTATAAGGTATTTTCAATGATACACTGCATATTACGTTATATTATAAGGTATTTTCAATGATAAACTACTATATATTACAAGGTATTTTCAATGATACACTACAAATTACGATATATTATAAGGTATTTTCAATGATACACTGCATATTACGTTATATTATAAGGTATTTTCATTGATACACTACAAATTACCATATATTATAAGGTATTTTCAATGATACACTAAAAAATTTCGATATATTATAAGGTATTTCCAATGATACACTGCATATTACCATATATTATAAGGTATTTTCAATGATACACTGCATATTACGTTATATTATAAGGTATTTTCAATGATACACAGAATATTACGTTATATTATAAGGTATTTTCATTGATACACTACAAATTACAATATATTATAAGGTATTTTCAATGATAAACTACTATATATTATAAGGTATTTTCAATCATACACTGCATATTACGTTATATTATAAGGTATTTCCAATGATACTATGCATATTACGTTATATTATAAGGTATTTTCAATGATACACTACAAATTACGATATATTATAAGGTATTTTCAATGATACACTGCATATTACTTTATATTATAAGGTATTTTCATTGATACACTACAAATTACGATATATTATAAGGTATTTTCAATGATACTCTGCATATTACGTTATATTATAACGTATTTTCAATGATAAACTACATATTACGATATATTATATGGTATTTTCAATGATACACTGCATATTACGTTTTATTATAAGGTATTTTCAATGATACACGGCATATTACGTTATATTATATGGTATTTTCAATGATACACTGCATATTACGTTATATTATAAGGTATTTTCATTGATACACTACAAATTACCATATATTATAAGGTATTTTCAATGATACACTGCATATTACGTTATATTATAACGTATTTTCAATGATAAACTACATATTACGATATATTATATGGTATTTCAATGATACACTGCATCATTACGTTATATTATAAGGTATTTTCAATGATACACTGCATAT